>JAPYYZ010001249.1:0-15905 GCA_030522705.1 Eretmocerus eremicus
GTGCATCGCAGTAGCTCCATCCCCGAGTCATCCCGAAGTACGAGTCGCTGTAGGTTGGATACGGACCCCGGGAGGACAAGTCCCCTCGGCCCCCCCCCCCTGTCGTTACCTCAGTGGACGAGAGCCTGAATCGGCAGGCCGCCACGTCTTACCTTGCGGTTGTAACTCTCGGTGATTGTCAGCGGTAGAGGTACACATCTCTGGGTCGTCGCGTATCACCTTCCCTCTTTTGGAGTCGCCTTCGGGATACCTTGTTTCATGGAACCGGTGCGGGTGTGAAGTGTTTCGTGTTGTAAGTGTAGTCTCCTTGTCTGCGATTGCTTGATTCAGCAATACACAAAAATTCTGGTGCCCCACTATCCGCAACCTGTGGACGCATCCGGTTGCATGGAGAATGCTCGACCCTGAGGAGAGGGACCCGGAGACCCGGTGTATCCTGTAGAAATTTATTTTAAAAATTAAAAATTTATTTTCAAAACTAGAATAGATGAAAACAAAGAGGAAAAGAAAAAGAGTCGTCTAGTTATTAGAGGTTTCAAGGATTCAAAAGAATAATCATTTAGAGACACTTATTCTCCCGTTACGCGATTGTCCGTGGTCAGAGCTTTGATAGCAACTGCAAATAAATATGACTTGGACATGTGTCAAATGAATGTAAAAACTGCTTTTTCAAATGGTAATCTAGAAGAAGACATTTACATGGAGATACCAGATGGCTTACAAGTGGACAAAGAAATTAGAATGAAGAAATTATGTGAACTCAAAAAATCTAGTTATGGTCTCAGGATAGGCCCTAAATGCTGGGACAAGCGGGTTTCTGAAGAAATGATCAAAGTAGGTTTGAAGAAGGACATAAATGAGCCTTGTTTAGCCGTTTGGATTCGGAGAGTCTAACCGGCGTTATTCGAGGAGACTCCGCGTGTCGGGTCCATGACATGTTAAACTGGCGCAGCTTTGCTCGACGGCGAAATAAACACTCAAACACCTACACTTCACTTAACGTAATACAACAGTGCTATTCATCAAACGAACTCGTCAGAACAATGATAATAAACAAATCGAGCTTCTAATACATATCTTCTATTATATCAGACTCGCGGGATCAAAATAGAGCGAGAACTCGTAAGGTTATGAATGCGTTGATATGCTGTTGTTGTTGCTGCGGCTCAACTAGAAGAAGTGAAGAGCGAACTCTAGCGATCGGACCAACAGCTGTTTGTTGCCCCGGTGACCAACGAACGAAGGGAACTAGTAGGAGAAGGCAGTCTGCTTCGGGGCAGACGACTTTGCGCGCATAGTGATCTACACAGATCCATGTAGAGAATTTCAACACTCCCTCCCCACGCATAAACTGTTGTACAAACTGCGCCTCTGCTATTCTTCTCAATCCACCTTTAGACGACGAATCAAGTCAGTCTCGAAAGCTAGAATCCGTCATTGCACTCAATTTGTTTGTCTTACTCTTAAAAATGATTCCCACATCAGATGTTCCTCTAAGATATTGTAATATGCGTTTTACTCAATCCCAGTGTGATTCTCGTGGATCACTTTGATGTCTAGCTAGGTTTGTAACTGAAAATGCAAGGTCTGGCCTCGTGCAAGTCACGAAGTAGAGTAAGCTTCCTATCGCCGCCGAGCAAAGTTGCGCTAGTTTAACAGAAACCGAATTTGATTTGTTGAAGAGACCCTGCACCAATTACTGGACAAAAATTCACTCTCAGATGAGTATCCCTGGACTCTGGAAGCATTCGAAAATATTTGCGTTCCATCAATAACCTAAATAATCATCTTCGTCACGGACTGTCTACAAACTGTCTCGCATCTTTGCATTTGCATCGTTATTTTCTCAATAAGATCTATAGAGGATACTATACTCAATACAGCGCAATGTTGTGGATCAGCATAATCCTTTGTAGACAATGGTTTTCTGCGCAGGTTTCAAGATTTGACGCTGCGAAAAATGTAGGAAGTCCGTCGAGCAAGCTCGCAACAGTGGCAATGATCACCGGCCCGGCTCATCGCTCAGGAGGCCGTGTCTCGGTCACCGCCGTTTGCGACCAGCGTGCACGAGATGTCGTCGATCCAGAGCACGATGGCACCAGGGCACAAATGTGCATGGAATAACGAACCCTCGCAGCGCTCTCTTCACGATGATTAGACGTTGATGAATTGCACTTATATGCATCTGCTGATCATACCCTCTTTGTCCGTAATAAATTTAATAATTTTGTTTGACTGTACGTGATAACTATGCTCTGAAAAATGCATTGATGTGATGCTAGATGGTTGGACCAAAGCAGCAAATTTTCTCACGACTTCGAATGTCATTTTGGCTCAATAAACTACGATGTAACTGATATAATTGGCTCCTCCCTGCCGCAATATAAACTTCATGGACAAAATCAATAGCAAACAATTTGTTTCCGCCAGGATTATTCTTGAGAAAAACTAATTTTCCAATATATTAGCAATATATTGGCCATATATTGGACCACATATTGACAATATATTGCAAATACAAAGTCCAATATATGGGAGAAATAGATGCACCGGTCCATCGAGGCTATAGCTCCTATATAATGGTGATTGATAGTTGAATTGCCAATATATTGCCCACTCAATTTTCGATATTATGCCTATATGTTGCCAATTTTAACGATTCTTACGCGGTCAGATCGATGTATTCTGCCGCAGTCATACACAATGACATAACGTATTCAGTCAATGAGTGCAAGTGCAATGAAGGACATCGAATCTGTGCAGTTAGGTTATTCGGCAAGTGTACTATAATTTCGATCATCGAAGCATTGTGGTCTGTTGAGAGTGAAATGATGAAGGTCATTGATCTAAGTACATCTGGATATCGCTGTAGATACTCTCCTATTGCATTTTATTAGATTTTACTGTTTCCAATAGCTTTATAAGGAATGCTCCCGACTATCAATCGTCTATTTGAACCGATGCGGTTTCGTCTCAATTCAACGAGAGATGTGAGAAGGGGAATGTTGATTTTTCATTGCAAACATTGGCTTTCGAAAAATTTCATTTCGAAAGAGTATTCCGAGATGCCGAGACTCTTTCGAATAATTTTTATTCACTCAAATGAGACGGAAAAGGGTATGACGAGGGGTTTAGGTTACCAATCTTGTCCAAAATTATCTACAGACTCATAACAACTAGAACATATAGAGTTCTTAGTATCTCTGTCAAATGGGCTCTGTACCCTTCGTATTACAGCCAACAACTTTAGTATTGTAAATTATACTTGGGTCAGAATCATAAAATTTGGACAAGTCGTGGGTACCCCCCCCCCTCTCCGCCCGGATTTTTTTGTGGATCTTTTTATGTAACTGGGTACTGAAAAAAGCCTTTTCCCAGAGTGGTCAGCCTAAAGAAAACATTTTGGGTCCCTGTGAGAATTTCTTGAGGTTTCCAAAAAGACCATTTTAGACCCTCTTCCAGAAATTTGCCAAATGGGTTGAGAACATTGTAGCGAGATCTATGAGGTCAGATGTTCCTTATCATCACGTTTACGCTCAGAAATGAACTCGACCGTAGTTCAAATTTAGAATCCGCTCATCTACCGTCTGAAACGTAAAACAAATGTTTCTTGACTTTTAGCCTTCATTGAAATGGCTGCCACTCAATAATTTTGAGGCTCGTCAATCCAGTTCTTTTTCGATTGAATAGACCTACATTTTGCATCTCCAAACCTCTAAGTCTAAGGATCCAAACTATGACCGTTTAAAGTTTCACATTTTTCGAAAAACGCTCGATTTGACCAGCTTACCAAAGAAATCTGCCCCCGCCAATCGACTTGAAAATGTCTAAAATTACTCTTCAAAGTGTGTCAAATTCTCGGGAAGAATTTTGGATTGTGTATCGGCCTCCTCTCAGAGATATATATGGGTCAGAATCATATATTTTTGCAAAATTGTGCGCAGTCTCCCCGCGAAATTTTTCGCCGATTTTTCAATATGAAAGTAAGTACCGAAAATATCACGTTCCCAGAGGATTAGCCTAAAAAAATGATTTTGTCTCCTCAGAGGCGCCACTGTTCTCCGTTTCAGGATGCTAAGATTCAGGATTATTGAAAAATCCTCTCCTGACAGGGCCAGAGTAATGGGATCCTCGTCCTCGATTATCGATTTTTTTTTCATCTGCCTTGTTTTTTCTGGGCTTCGATGAATCATCATAGCGCGACATTAAGAACTTGCATAGGTCTTCCAAGTTATCAAAATTTGCTGCAAGGATGTCAGCTCAGATGGCATCATCATTAATGCCATGGGCGATGCGCTCCACTCCATCCATGCCCTTCAGGCTGCATGCTGACACTAGCTAGCTGCTTTGCAAAAGAAGTAAGGAGCCATATCTTCATCTGGTCGCTTCACTCTTCCCAGTATCCAGGAAAGCCGTGATGGCATCTCAATGCGATGTTTCAAAGTCGCAAGAAGTTTCTCCTTCCACTCGCTCCAAGGTAATGCGACCGAGTCGAGACCCGCATTCGTGCGCGACAGTCATTTCAAGCGCTCGGTCATGTACGTGGATGTGGTCAGATAAGACCATCCATGCATTTTTTTCAAACCTTCAAGTTTCTCGATGCACTTCTCCATAGTCTGATGAGGATCCGCAGGGTTGGATGGCGGGATCGCATTTTTGTTCAAGCCCCGATCTCTGTCGCTTATTTGCTGACTCGATTGGGATACTCTCTCCAGGGTCCCTCCGCCGCCGAGGGACGCTCGGAGTATGTCTCAAGCGTGATCTGGAAAGATTGCGTCGCCGCGCACCACGCTTCTGTGGTTTACGAGACTCGTTTCCGCGGTACTCGCGATACCTGGACCTCCGCTCTCGGTCTCTTTCACGAACATGATCCATGTTGCTCAGCAGTTGATGCGCAATCCACTAACAATCACAAAAATCACACTCCACTGCTGCTGCACCAAACTTAACGCCGGCTGCGAAGTTCCGGGGCCTATGCAATACTACCTTGCTGCGAAGGCCCGCTCGGCCGCGCTGCGCTCACTTGCACTCAACGGGCTGATGCGGCACTCTTTGCCGCAGAGGCCCGCTCGGTGTATGTACTAGCACACGCGCGCGGAGTACTGATCCCACTCCTGATTTTTTAACGTCTACTAACATTCGCGAATACTTTAATGCAAGACTCTTAATATGCAACAATTGATCATAGGCGTATGAAATGAAAGACGAGCAAATGAATAAACCAAAGAGATGATATATTGTGCGACTGGTACAGAGACGATGTGATCAATATGAATGCCCAGCCGAACCCTGCCTGTCGCTGGGTTCGTCATCGGTTCATAATCTGAAAGAGGGAGCCCTGTATTCCAGCGATGACGATAGTTGACGAAAAATCATGCGACCGGGTGTAAGTGAAGATTTCACAGTTGCGGTGCTCGGCATCTCGATCCCCTCGCTTGGCGGGTGGACTTTACAATCGACGAGTTGAAACCCGTACGAGTGGCGAGCTGCAAGGAGAGCGTGGCCTCGAGCTTTCCCTGAAAACACGGGTCACTCTTCTGTTGCTCTCATGTTGCTCTCAGTAAGCTTCACAACTTTGATCGAATTTTGAAGCTAAATCGTGGGCAATGAGCCCAGTTACCTGCATGATGACATATTATTGAGAAGATCTATCTAAAAACGATAGCGTGAATCACGTTCCACCATAAGCAAGCTAGTTAACTTTGAGTTCGATTTACGCAAGAACTACGTTCTTAATCGATCTGAAATTTCGACAGTTGATCGGGGATATATTCTACATTGCACTGTGCTCAAGCGCGGAGCGAATACTTTCCAAAACTAAACCTTTCTAAGGTGTATACGGGTTAGAACGAAGGCGGAGCCCGAGGTACGATAACCCAATGCACACTTGACGCCTTTTGACAAGACAAAACAAGTGAGAGACGCCTGCCGTGTACTGGTGGCCTGATTCCTATAGAATCACTCGTTTTTTAGGCTTGCTAAGTCGTTTTTTACCTCTTGTTATGCAATGTCCGACCGCAAATCACGATTTTATTCCTTCCTGATCTGATTTGAACGCGAAGTTTAAGGGTAGGGTGATAGTTTTCGGACAAATGCTAGATCTCTTTTAGAAAGTTGGAAATACTCATCACAATTTTTCGATTATTGCGATTGCTTAGAGTTTCTTCTCAAAATTATAATACTGATCATTCTGTGATCATCAGCTTGATCCGTCAAGGTAATCAGCATACAAAGCTTGAGATTCTACGTCAAGGTTTTTTTTTCGAACATTGTTTCGTAGTGACTTCCCAAATGACCATCTTTTTCAAGAAAACGTGCCAAATTGGCCAAAACCGGAACTTCATTACTGAGATCAATTGTCCAAGTATAAAGTATCGAACTTGTTTCATGAATTTGTTGAAAAAACATATATTCAATCTGTCTTCGAAGCCTGAAACGTGAACAATTTTATGACCATCTTCTCTATGTTGCGATGAAGTTCTATGGACATCGAAAATTTACTCTTGATTCATCATGAATCTTTGTATAACTTGTAATACTAACGGTATTACAAGTTATACAATGACTGACAAATGAAAACTTATCGAGAGACCCCACTCTATAAATGAAATTTTGAGATTCTGGTTGTTTCTGTTATGAGGAGTATTCGTGCTAGCTAAATCCTTGAACTCGTCGGACAATGAGTATAAATTCTCGAGAAAATTCTGGAGCCAGTTTCTATCATGTGATCAGAGTCAATCAATATTCGAGTCATGAATTTCTAGAAATACATATTCTGTTGTATCTCTTTTGATTGAGCTTCACTCACCACTGGTACCAAGAATGATATGTTGTAAATAATATAGATAATCCAAGTGATGAGTCGTCTCGATTCACTCTGGCCAGGCCACAAGGCTAAGGTTTTCAGGAGAAACTTGCAAACCTTGTATTCACTGCTGACTTCCATTGCGGGAACTCCTGCTGGAACATACAGGATGTCGATAGAGTAACCTCTCCCCTCCTGAATTTCGGGAACGGTCCCGAAAATGGAGAAACTCCAAAACAGGTATCGATTATATTTGAGAGGGAAGCTAAAAGTTACCTTGCTATTATTAGGATCTAGGCCTTTTAGGGAGAATGTGGGGAATATTTTGGAAGCGGGTTGACCTAGAATATCCTGAATTAGAGGCAATGGTCCATAGTTGCGGAAAATGCAGTATCCATTTTAAGATTCGATAATTCCTATAAGAAAATGAACCCTACGCAAAATTCCGGAAGGGAAACCCTACACAAAGAGTAGAAGAAGAGTACTTCTGTAGAACCTCTTCAATCCCAAAAAGTTGAGTATTTTATTTGAAATTGGAAGTGGTATTGGCAATTGGAGAACATGATCAAATGATGATAAAAGTTCCATGAAATTTTGGTGAAGATTGATTAAGGCGTTTAAGAGTGTTGGTGTAGAGAAAGGGCGGAACGGAGGAGTAAAACTAAATTCTTATATAGAGATTGATGTAGGAGATGGAAGATCCAATGAATGGAGCTTTTAAAGAACTGGGATCATCGTTGAGTCGTGCTGAATAAATCCAATAAATTTTGGTGAGGATCAATCGAAGGGCTTAGGAGTTTTCATTGTCAACAAAGAGCAAGAGCAAAAAATAGTGGTGCCGTATTAAGGATCGCAATCATAAATCAGTCACAACTATTCAATAGAGAATAATGACAAATGTTCAATGAATCAATTTCAAATTTTTGTATAAAGAGAATAAGAAGATATGGCGAATGACGCAACATGGTTCAAAAATGATGTTCTCATTTCGGTATATAAATTGATGGAGAAGTTAGAGCATTCGATGGATGAAGCTGAAAATGGATCCTGGGATCATCGCTGACTGATGTTTGACGAGCTCTCGAAATTTTGGTGAAGATCGATCGATGAGTT
Organism: Eretmocerus eremicus; assembly: GCA_030522705.1. Lineage (NCBI taxonomy): Eukaryota > Metazoa > Arthropoda > Insecta > Hymenoptera > Aphelinidae > Eretmocerus > Eretmocerus eremicus. The sequence continues at coordinate 7,919 of JAPYYZ010001249.1, forward strand.
CAAGAGTTATTACGTGGCAAAAGAAAAACAACGCAAATACGTACGGAAAAATGGACGAAGTCTCATACAATAGTCTAAGGCATGAGTTATATAAAGTGGAAGAGGTGTATGGGGGTACCATTTGATTGGGCTCGTCAAGTAGAAGAAGATAGAATGATTAATTATTCATCATCAGGATTGGAGGAGTGTAAAGAGGTGAAAATATGAATTCAATTCCCATGATAAGCTACATATATTTAGATTGTGTGAAAGTAGTAAAGTAAACAAATGAGCTGGGACAGTGAGTGCATGCTTGTAAGTGCTTCCATCTGAACATATTCATTCCTCACTACTTTTATCTTTATATCGTACTGAGTTGGATCTTGTAGAATTTCGTCACTGAAATCTGCCAATAGGGAAGGAACCTAGTAAAATATACATCAATCTTGAAGGATCTTTTTGAAGGTTGCAAGTGTTGCAAGTGTCGAGTGGTCATTTATGAAACGAATAACGAATTTCCTGGCGATTGGTCACAACGAGGGAAAAGATATCCCTTTGTTTGAACTGAAAAGTCTGGAATTCTATCTGCAATAGTGATGAGTTTTAAGTAGAATTCATCTTAGCCGTTGGATGTTCCAAACCGCAAATTTCGAATGCCGTATCATAATTTACGCAACATCAAACTTTGCGGTTTAGCTGGATTTAATGGTACAACATGCGTTGTCCACAAAGGGGCTCGACATTCGAATTAAATTTTCATGAGGAGGGATGGAAAACATACCGAGAAGTAAGAATTTATTATTGATCTTTGCTGGATCAAAACCTTACTTTTCTATTCGTCTTTGTAGTTGTAATTCAATTACGACTCCTTTGGTCTGAGAGCAATCTCCTTCATGATTGATTGGTGATTAAAACAGAGAATAAGTGCTGGAAACCCCTGTCTGTGACATCGATGAGCAAAGCAAAATATCTTGACATATCTCAATCGAAGAAAGGACATTTTTGTTAAAGTTGAAGAGGATTCTAATTCTTATTCAAATTATTTGGTATGTATCCATTAGAGCCTAATGTACGGACATGTGGAAATCACGGGCTCTAAGTCACCAATTTTCATCAAAATTGTTTTGCAGCTTCGTACTACGTAGAATGTAAAGAATCCAGAGTATCCCTGATGAATGGGTCTCCTGTCGGTGGATGCAGCCAATGATTGTAGTGTTACAAGTATATCTGAATATGCAACTTTTCACCCCGAGCATACATAAGCAATCCTTTTTTTATTAATGTAATTAATACTGATGTTTCTATTTGTACCTCCAGGCAGGAGGTCCATTCGATGGAGATACTTTGGATTCTTCATCCCTTAAGTGATACAAGTCTGTATAAAAATTTTGATAGAGATTGTTAACCCGGACCCCGGGGTCTCCCATTGTAAGTCCAACGACCCGAGTATTAATCAACGATTCACCTTATTCTGGTTGCAATCCAAAAGATAGATGAAATCACGAAGATCAGCTCCGTGCGACTAATTATATGATTTTTTGGCTTGATGTTCGTTGATTTTAATTTTTTGTATCGTGTTCATTCGCACGGTTGCACGACGTACATAAATCTGGACTGCCAACTCAACAAATTGCATAAACTGGCTCTAATGAGATATCAGAAGTTACCAACACTAATTCGAGGGAAAATGTTGATCTTCACCGAAATATTCGATACTTCAACTCAAAATTCAGTCTTGGAGGCGATTTCAAGACTGTCCATTCGGCAGACTCAAAATGTCTGCCCTGAGTATGCCCACTATATTTTTACGCGATGACTTGCTGAAAAAAAACATAGTATGAAGCTAACTACTTGCCAATAGAATCCAATCATTTCAATCATATTATATATAGGATTGAAATGATTATAATAATCGGATCAAAATCAAATCCTGCAAAATGGCATTTGATTCCTTGAGAGTACGGATGAAAACACATTTCATTCCTATCACTTTTGTATGGATGGGTCATGGTCATGCAAGCTTCCAAAATTGAGTCACACAGAAAATTCCACGTATGTAAATCAGAATTCACTACGTAGATGATGAGACTCCATAAAAAATTTCTCGGTTTGAGGGAAGAATGAAATTTGGAAGCTTCATTTGCGCTTTTTACTAGTTTTCTAGGTGAAATTTAGCGTAGAGGATCCTTTGCTCCTCGGTAGAGTGACGAGTTGGGGAGGCAAGCGATTTCATGACGGAATAGGACTATTCTGATCTCGAACATGTTTTGATCACGATGTGAGGGTGAAATTATACAACTTCTCGTATTTAAGATATCATAGGAATATTCCAACTGAAGATTCACTATCAAAAGCGCCATATGCAAGAATATTTTTTGCAGAAAATGAGAACCATTGTATATGAGTGATTCTTTTCATCTTTGTATTTGTGATGGAAGCTTGATAAATTTTCTCAAGATATACCTGTTCGTATTGAATGACAGTCTACATACGAGATTGCACAGTCACGAGTCAGAATGAGATAAATAATTCCCTATTCCGAAAAGGTGGACTTGAACATTAGAATTTATTATGATACTTTCTTCCAAGCAACAGATGCAATCATTTGGGCATATGATGCAAATATCTTTTGTCTCTCTATGCTAAATTGAGAATTATAAGCAGATTTTCAGATTTGAAAGCGCGATGAAGTTTCATACTTATGACAAATATTGGGAGGCACTCACATGTTCTCTGTCACGAAATGAATTGGGAATCATAAAGATTATTCTTACGGAAAAAGTAACCATTCTCGCAAATTTAGATTAAAGAGATGAGTACCTAGCCAGCAAATGCCTGGGCGAGTTAAGTTTCTTCGGAGGTCATGAGTCCATTTTCAAATGTCTACAATAATACAGAGAGGCGAATGAGCAATGTTCCGTTGCTCGTGTCTCACTTATACTTGAAGAACAGACAAGTTATCATGATTCCACTGTACGACGATGATAATAATTGAATAATCGCTAATAACCTGGATATGTAATTATTCGCCCCCAACATTATAGAGTTGCCTTACACCATCGAACAAGTACTTCATCGAATTACTGTACGGCCGAGTGAGTTCGTAAAAAGTTTGAAGGTTTGTAGGAGCGTCTTTTTCAAGGTGGATCCACCCCCTTACTCACGGAGTTTTCTGTTTCATTCGCCAATGCATATTCAGGCGAAGTTTCGCAGAAACATCAATATTCCATGTGCCTCTTCCTTTGCACCCTTATATCCGTGTCGGAGCTGTGCACGCGGCGTCGAAAAAGTTTTTCCCAAATTTCTCGATTACTTTTTCGATTCGGGTCATCATAAGAGTTGACGAATGTTTGTCATCATCTAACTTGGTTTCGTCTTCTCTTCAATTGACCGTCATCAAAATTGTATCCGAAAATATGAGAATAACTTGATGTCGAGTATGTATAGATATACTGAACCTGTATGATCCAGTATTGAAAATAATCCTATATCCGTCGGATACAATTTCGATCTGGGTCAAAAGAAGAGACAAGGAAACCAAGTTGGAACATGAAAATCATTCATCAACTCTCATTTTGACCCATACCAAAAGAGTATTCGAGGAATTTGGGAAAAACTTTCTGGGCATTTCTGACTTACACGGCTCTAACATAGCTTTAAAATGCCCGGGGAAACATCAGGAAAGTTGACAGTGACCAATCGTAGCCTACGGGTTCCGCGAGGGACATATGGCGCCTCGGTAGGATACGTGCCAATGGCGTAGCCGTATGAGAAGGTCGTGAACGATGCGTGCTTAGGTCGTGATGCGAAGAGAAACGATTTTATTCGTTGAGTTTAGGCTTTGCGCGGAGCGTCGGCCGAAGGTTGTTGCTAATTTTTCAGCCCCGTGGCCGAGAACGCAGAAGGCGTACACCTCAAAGCTCCCAGACGGGAGAGCTTCTTTGCTTCACATTTGGCACACGGCTTTTCGCGACACTGATTTGCATTCGGCAGTGCCTCGATCGGATTCTGAGGACCGGAAGGGTTCCCCTGCTCCATTCGCTTCGTTCGAGAATGATTTGACGCTGAAATGCAGAAGGAATTTACACTGACGAGCACTTGGTTTTCGTTGGAAAAGGTGAAGGGTTAATTGGGATGCGAATAAGACGAGCGGATTTCAGAGTAAACTGTGCCGCGTCTGCCGAGGTGCGGAACATTGATGCAGCACGCACATACTCATCCATGATTCACAAAACTGTTACACGACCGGAAAAAAAGAACGCGCGCATCGCGGTGACCTTGGCACGACCGGACACGACAATCTGCAGGTGAGTATATAAGTATGAATTTGATTGCACTTCGAGGCAGAATCCCGTCTGGTATTTCCGAAATGTTACAATAGATTTACAAATATACTTAAGGTGGTTCACACGGCAAGAGAGAGACAGAGAGCTGAATGTAAGAGAGACAGACGCCAAAGAGTATTTTAGAAAATCAATATCTCTTGAGTGAAACGACCAATCTTGATGAAACTTGACATGAATGCTCTCAAGACCCTAAACTTGAAGAATAATTTATCTTTCAAATTTTTGCTCCATTTATTTATTGATGCAACTATTGTAAAATGAGATATTTCCAACACCAGATTGATGATCTCCGCGCGATTTCACAGAAATTCTCTTCTCACAATGAACTATCAGTTCGAATTTTTTCAGATTTTTCTATTGTTCTGTTTTAGTTATATCCAAGGCAGAGGCTGAAATCCCTATCTCTTCCGTGTAAATTGTCAAAACTTGGAGGATTAATATCTCGGAATCTAGGTTCAAGACTTTCCTGGAATTCTGATATGTTCTTCAAACCCATAGGATCTTCGAGCATGCAAAATTGCAGCGATTTCTATTGTTAGGAAGAATACCGCCTAAACTACCTTGAGATCAGGCGCTGTTCACAGTGGATAACGATAAAATCACAACTAATCGACTAACTTATGCCGTACAGCTTGTACTTCGTGGAGCAAGTCTTACTGAATTCGGTGTAGTTTTTGTCACCCAATTCAATGACTACTAATTTTCATCAACAGAATTGAAGGGAAGAATATCCGAAAGAGAAAAGACAAAGAAGAAGGAAAATAATGTGGAAAAAAGAAAATAATAATAATAATAGAAGAGTGATGAGGAGAGGGAAAAGAAAAAGAGAAAATAAATGGAACAAGAGAGCGTCCAAAATATGTGAAAAATGACCTTTAAGTATACCACGACCTTCCTATCGTAAGAGGAAGTTCAAACCTAATATGAGATAACTAACAACAGAAAAAAAAGAAGAAAAGAATATTCATAATAACAATGATAGAGAAAAACAGTCTCCATGATTACCATTTCGTTGACATGGAGTTTAAGTTAGGTTCAACCTTGGCAGTGGAATTCCATCATTGATAACCCTCTCATTCCATTCTTTAACATCTCGCTTAAAGAACTTTTCTTTGAAGATCTTCTTCACAATCTTAAGTCGATCAAGATCAAATGCCATTACATTCAGAGTGTTAGGCAGAACTGAGGAGCGAATCAAAAAGAATTTCTCCCAAGCTGTTGTACTTGCTTCGGAGAATAACAGTATTTCTCTGGAATTTCTTTCAGATCTTCTCAGATCCACATTCAAACCATGCCTCACATACTCATCGGCTAAATAATTCGGCGTGTTTGTGGCAATAACACGGTAAGCGAGGTCACATGTAAGGTAGTTGCGTGTTCTGCGCACCGACAACCATCCAAGACTTAGACTATGAGGGGTGAGTTGGGAATTTCTTTGCAAATTACCTACTACAAGCGCACACAAGCATTCATGGCAATTTGGAGTTTTGTGTTTTTCGTTCTATCCACACTGTCATACACTATTGATGCATAGTCAAACTGCGGGAAAATGAAAGTTTGGACTAACTCGCGTTTTAGCTCGTGGAAGAGAGAATGTCTATATAGAACTTGAGAGGTAGCAAGCTAGAGTAGGCTTCGGAGATCACAGATTTTGTATGGGTTGCCCAAGTTAGACTCTGATCGAGTAGAATTCCGAGATTCTTGACCTCAGTGACATACTCCAACTCAACGCCATTCATCTCTATTTTAGGAATGGCGTCGAAATCGATACAATTTATCAGCTTCTTGGTCTCAAGAATAGGACTTTAGACTTTTTTAAATTCAGATTGAGTTGATTTTCACCGGATCAGCTCGCAATAGCCTGCGCATCCGCATTTACCTTTGTTAAAGCTTCTAACAGATCATCAAGTGAAGAATGCAAGTGTATTTGGGAGTCATCAGCAAATAAGATACACTTAATGTAATTCAAAACGCCAATCAGTTCAGTGATGAAAGTGGCAAAGAGCAGTGGTCCCAGGATGCTACCTTGGGGAACCCTTAATTCTGCCTTGAGAAAATCAGAGATTTTGCCACCTGTGGTTATGACAGCTTGCAGCCTATCCGCCAAGTAGGAGTAGAATCAACGCAAAACTCGGTCGGACACATTGAGATTCCTAAGTTTTTCCAGTAACAATTTGTGGGGCATAGAATCAAAAGCCATTGAATAATCAAGTAATACTAATATCGTGATCTTACGGTCTTCCAACGCTTTTCTGACATCATCAAGAACTTGCAAGAGAACAATTTGAGTACTATGGCTAGATTTGTAACTTGCTTGCCTTTCGTGGAGTAAAAAATTTGACTCGAGGTACTTTGATAATTGCATGTGGATGAAGCGCTCAAGTATTTTAGAAGTCTCTGGAAGTAAAGCAATGAGCCTCGTATCAGATGGGGTCGCAGGAGTTTTGCATTTTAGCAGTGGTAGAAGTAGAGTCCTCTTCCATGAAGTTGGGAAGCAAGTGTTTGACAAGCTATGATTACAAATATCTGTTAGGGAGGTGATGATATTAGGTATCACTAGTTTCAATATCTCGGCCGATATTCTGTCAACCCCTGACCCTTTAGACGAGGCTCTTTGGGGTTTTTTTTTTTTTTTTTTAACTTCTTCTGCGCTCACCGGGCGGAAATTGGAGAGATCGTTCCTCGGAATCGACACTGGAGAGTTTAGAATGTTCGTTAAAGTCGCTACTTCTAGAAGTTCCGCTTTGTTAACAATCGAGGGATAATACTGATTCAAGTGGTCTCGACTGAAAAAATTGAATGGAGATGGGGCAACATCGTTTGTTATTTTCAGTTTTTCCAGAGCTTGCCATTTTGCACTCAGGCTACTTGCAGCCGTAAGTGATTTCCTGATAGATTCGTTTTTCAGCTGTCGAAGAGGTTGCATACTTGGGATCGTAGACTTTCAAAGAGCTGTTCTTCGCTGCTAAGCCCAGAGCGTTTGGCCCAAGTGTATGCTTCATCACATTCTTTCATCTTACTTAGAATGACAGGAGTGACCCACGGTTTCTTCTTTGAAGAAATAGTGAGCGTCTTCAAGGATGCAGCATAAGCAAAACTCTTATGAGTCGAGTCGGTGATAATTTTCTGACTGTTAGCAATGTTGAATTGAACTATCTCGGGATCCTTGCCTTGTGTTTCCGAAGTGCAGGTGAAAGAATCTAACATGTTTTCAGAAACGGAGTCAAGTAGACCAAGATTACATGACAAGGTTTCACATAGGATTGTACGATCGATTTTAGTTGAACTGCACGTCTAGATTGTTTTCTCTGCCACCGGAAGTTTTGGAATCGATACAGACATTTCGATGAAATCTAGATCCGCAACAAACGGTGAGGCCGATTTCGACAACGACGATATTTTTTTGGGTCATTAACAATAAACAAATCAATGCAAGAGTGGGAGGATGAGTGCCCTCTCAAAACCGGTGGGTAGGATCGGTCGAGGCTAAATGCAGATTTAGAAGCTCAAGTTGCTTGCGTAAGTGGGTTGATTGGGATTGATAGTAGATACATCCATATTAATCCCAACAAACATTGAGACGTCTTAAAGACGACTTTGAGAAATCTGGAGTCATTTGGAGACGTCTGCGGGGATATCTTTAATCCGCCCGCAAAGTCGTC
>JAPYYZ010001250.1:0-15903 GCA_030522705.1 Eretmocerus eremicus
AGAAAGAATTTTTTCGATGAGTACAAAAAGTAGGTGCTGAAAGGGTTAATAAGTCCTCATTCGTCATGGTCAAAGATTAGAATGCAGATTTTCCAGCGCATGTCATGACGTAGCCATGCACTTGGAAAGCCTTTTCATGATCAAAGTGATTCAAATCAACAAATGCGTTGATGCATGTTTCAAATGGCCGAGTTTACGTTCGTTTCTCTGTTTTGATTCAAAATCGCCAAGGTATTCGAGAATAATGGGCATGCTTTGGAAATTTATACTTAGAGAACCCATGTGTAAATCCGAAAAACCGTATATACGAGCAAAGTCATGCCCAGTTTTCTTGGATACTATACCGATTTATATCATGGCGAACTCAAGGTAGGCTATAAGAAAGGAAGGACAGATTGGCTTTTGATCAAAATTGCTCATCAGTTATTTGAAATTATAGTGTACACGAGTTGTGTGCAGTGCTTACAATGTTTGCGCGTCGTTATTCTCGATTGGCATTGAAGTTCCTTTTTCTGTGTCCGAGGTAAAAGAAAATCAATGAGTTCACAACAATTGCCAAGAGAGTGACAACCATATTACAGACGTCGTCAGTTACAGTATTCAACTTGGGCTGATATTTGAGCGGCTGGTGATGTGTCGCCTTTTGGGTGGAACTACTTTCCACAAATTGATAATCATGGAGGAATTTGAATCATCAGAGGAGCCTCGTGGATTTCACTCCTTACAATCTTGCTCGAAATCTTGAATCATTTTGTGAGTTGCCAAGGAATCTGAAGAATCACCCGCACGAAGATGAGCAGGAAGAAAGGGATCATGCGCTTTATCAACACGTGCGTGAATTACACTCCGGCTTGGGTGGGGGGGGGGTGATTTCACAATCTGAGCTCCTGAAAGTTTGATGACGTTTTTTCATTAATATTGAGGTGCTGGATCGATGTTGCAGGTCGGCCTCCTCGTGACCCTTGATTGTTTTCGTTAACAACTGTTTTTAATGTAAAATTATGATGCCTAGCTCGAAAAACATTCAGTTTCACGGCAAAACATTAGAAACCAAGATTGGCCCGCGAAACTGCACACAAAAATGTCCCCTCGTGAGTATTCTGGAAAATTCCATCCTGAGCAAGGATAAGTGTGAAAAGCGTTCGGTGCAGTGGTGATGAGTTTAGATCAGAGTCTAGTGCTTTGCTTTTTTGCTGTTGTCATTCTTATAATTATAGGGATTTCATTACAAAACGGCAAGGCTTATCTTCGAGACTGGATGAGTTGAGAGGATTAGAAGCAGTTTTGAGCTGGTAACTGAATAGCGTGTATCAAACCCCGTTCGAGTTTGGAATTCATAGGATGATTTATTGCATTCCCATATTTCTGGAGACCGCCGTAGCCTAGTCGATCTAGTCCTTGGTCTCGTCCGCGAAAAGCCAGGGTTCAATTCCCAGCCGGCACCACTGAGATTTTTCCTCATGAGCTTTTCACGTCGGTCTCGGTGGTTCGGAACCCACCTTAAGGAGGTTCATTACTAAAACCAAAGATGAGAGATGCGAATAATTTGAATTGGATTCATTAGTTTCAAAAACTACGAATGATATGATATGGCGAAATTTCAAGCCGCAGTTTGCCGACCAAGTTTCAGAGAGAAAAACGATCAAAAACCGCAATTAATTGCTCTTATAGGAGATGAGTGATTGTTTATCGGAAGTAATGCTGTAACTTCTGGGGATGATAGGCCATCGTGCCAAAAAACCGAGAGAAGAAAGCAGAGATTGTGAGCTTCGCAATGACGTATCGTGAGATGCATGTTCTGGACCATACCGACGAGATAACTGATGATGAAGTTGATGCCCTGTGTATTCCCTAAGGGCCTCGCGAATGACTACGCACGTCATTGGACCGAAAGCTCGATACCCAACGATAATCAAAACAAGACTAAAAATCATGATACTATTTATTATCTCCGAGTTGAAATCGGCAGTTGGCAGTTGCTGACGCGCTGCTGGAGCATATCTTAGGAACAATATAGAAATATCCAATCATCGATCTTCTAAATGAGAAGAGAGAAAATTTCCTTTGTTCCATCTCTTCTGCACTTGCTTGCACTAAAACTCATGTGATGACAAGCTGGAGCCTGTGGGACATGGGCATATCAGGAGCTATTGCTGCTTCGAGATTCCAAGCGATGCCAATCTCATGTTCGTACTCTCCCTAATTTGTGTTCTTGATTTTTTTTGCTAGAGAGGGGTCACTCGCGTCAGTATCAAATCTGGATGATTAATAAGAGGCCTCAGACCACCAGACATTGTTCCGAGAGCTCGATAACTTCTCGCTCGACCGAGCAGACCGCTCGGCAACGACATGGCGTGCGCAGGCGCGTCGTCCAGCTGATCTTACAAAAATTACCCCTACCTGTTGTAAAAAATTTAGCCGAAGTCGGTTTGATTTTTCATCGATTTCGCTATAATTTTTATGCAGAAATACGCGCAATAATTCACGGGTCAAGCAAATTTACCCAACACTAGGGGTAATCATTCTAGACACATACGCATGAAAGCTGCAGTTGAAGGACGGACGGCCCAGCCTTACCCCTACAATGGAGGTAATTTCTATGCAAAAATTCTGTCCGCGTACTTTTAGAGGTATACCCTAGAAACCCAACTTGACAACGAAAATTATCACCAACAAAAGAATTGCGGGGTTTGCGAGCAAGAGGTTCTGCTCTATTCGGCGCCTTAGAATCCATGGGAACCGATTTCTGAGTCACCCGGAGCCAGATCGCACATTCACAGCCTCCAGCGCGCGTATGACTATTTTCCTATTTTCCTCGAGAGTGGAACATCGCGAGTAGGAGGATTCGAGCGTCCGTTATTTTTATTGATGAATCAAACGCGCTCTATGCGTGGCGATCCTGTTGTTGTGCGCTCGTTATCACCGACACGTTGCAATGGATAATACACGGAGCTGTAGGCGGTGCGGCGAGTGCGGTGGCGCAGTGCGTGTTGCATTCGCGTCAAGCTCATTACGATGCCGCCGCCACCACCGCTGATCTCATCGACCTTGAGAGTACGTTTGGCAACTTTCGAAAATTGACTTTTGCCAATGCGCGTGTGTTGCCCCTGCTCCGCCGTCATTCCACTGCACAGAGCGGTATCTGCAATCTCGCTTTTTGAATCTGCACTAGCGAGTTCGCTTGCGACTTCGCACGCGGCAACTGTGTCGGCGACACTCGCACACACACAACGAACTTGACAGACTGGCACCCGGTTCAAGCCTTGATATCGTTTTTACGAATCTCTTTCTCGCTCTGCTTAAGCTATTTCCCCGTCTGCAAAATTCAATACTTATCAGCCCGCGGCTGCAAACAGTAGATACGATATAATTCGATAACCTTCTTGCGCTACGCTGTTCAGAACTTGGCAACCTTCTTTCTCTTTCAGGGTCTTATATGAGTGATTCCGCCAAAAGTGGGATTTTCTGCATCTGAGGTTCGCACAAGCCTCCGCGACTTTCAATCGTCGCGGTCAAAATTCTCTAGGGTGTATTCTATCGGTACCCAATTTTGTAGTTGGTTTTCGAGTGCTTTTCTATGCCTTCGTCTTTTATATTGGAGAATCAGGGGTCAGAATGTCAATTCTGTCCCCTACTGTCCAGAACACAATCTTTGCTACAGAAACTAGTACTATGCCTATGCAAGGCTACTAACCCCTAAACATTTCACCATTTTGCAAGTCAAAATTTGAAATTCAGCTTCCGTACGGGCAGACGACATTTTGTCCAGAGATTTGCACCAAAAGTACTGGTACAGCACTAATAAGGGCGGCAAACACCCAGATCGTTGGTATGGCCCTTCGGACCGATCAATTTATGATTCGAACATCCCAAAGGCTAGAAAAATGCGATAGAGTGGCTCTAGAATCGAATCTGTGCAGTAGCGGGCAGTTTGAACGGGTTTTACAACTCGCGTACACAATTTTCGGTCAATTCCGTCGGCCTGGTGTGCCGCTACCCTGTAAAGTCTATCGGTTAGTAAAACGCATTTTTTCGTAGTATCTGGTGGCATTAAGTGAAATATGTTGGGAAAAGTGTCCACGATTAGTCCCCGAGTTGTGAGAACATTTTTATGGCGAAATGTCAATTCCGCCCCTGTCAATTCCGTCCCCCTCTCGGCCCCTTAAAACATGCCGTAATTTTCCTTGAGATTCATCTTGGGCTACGTAACTCTGGATACTTGTTTCAGATGCTCAAACATGTCAGAATCAACTCTGTTAACTACCCGAAACTCATTCGGAGCTGAAATAATTTTTTGTCCCAAATCACACCCGTGGACATTTTTGACCCCAAAAAATCCCATTTTCCGTGAAATCACTCATATATGGTTACTATCGCGAAAACTTACAGATTTGGTCAGTGCCGTGGACTGGCATTTTTTGCTCTTACGACCATGGGAATTGACTCAGTTCCGCATAGATTTCATCTGATGCAATGATATTTTTCTGAAAAAAATTGCCACTGAACATGTTGGAAATCGTTTGGTGGGAGAACAGGGTGCCGACGGAACTGATGTGAAACCCCCATTACATGCATAGGAGCACATGGCTCAAATACTGATTTGTGCGTTTCGGTCATAAAACCCATAGGAATAGGTTGGTCTAACTTGGCACTACAACGGCAAAATATTAGCATCGCGATCACTTTCATTATTTCAAAATCAGAGGTAGAAAATGAGACGATACACAAATCGAAATTGTCCTCGAAACTGACATTATGTACAAAAAATCTTAACGTATGCTCTTGGGAGTAAAGCTATTGATTCTGACCGCTTTTCAAACGACTATTTGATCAGTACGGATTTCTCACAAGAATCTCCCGATTTCAGAAAGCTACTTGAACAGCACATTTCTTCTTGTACATTACAGTCTACTCTGGTTTCATAAAACTATTGCAATGGGTATTATGAGGATGAACTTGAGTTCGCTCTTTTCGGAATATTGATTATATTTCTTCCTTCCCGACTAAAATAATTACAGCAACATTAGTTCCAGAGATCACCTATCTAACTTGCTAGAGTATTCGTTGCATAACAGGGCTGACCACTATAAACATCATCATCATGTGGCTGGCCTATATTGCAATTGAAAAAAGAGCAATTTTAATGCAGTTCATGGCTTTCACTTCTTCTTCGCTCTATTTCTAGCTTTCATAAATGATGATCCAAATTGATGCCTGCTATTAGAGCTTATTCAACACTTATGCTAAGATGAAAAGTCATCCGGTTATGTGAGGTGGCATTCACCAGGTTCTATTCATTCCATTATGAGATCGCTCTTTTCTTCATCACTTTTCGAGCATGACATTAGAGAAGATGACTGCCGTGGCTTCAAGTAGAGGTAAAGTAATGGTGGCGTTCCTTTGGGGCTTATCACCGAGCTGGTATGGCATATAACGACCCTTGAGATCTGTAAAATGAAAATCGATCCTGCGTGTGCTTAGAATATAGAGTCATGTGGAAAAAGTTAGGAGTTCGATGTACCATGCCAGATTCGACTAATTAATTTGATAAAAATATTAAATCACCTGAGGTTAGATGCACAAAGCAGCCTCGAGTGGCTGATTTTTTTTTGAGAAACAAGCAACGATGTGGATGGTTCATACAAATTTACAATGGTTCGTACAAATTTACAATGGTTTATACAAATTTATCGCCTCAAAGTAATTGGGGAGCCAATAGTCAAGCAAGACCAAGAGTTATGGCTATGCCATCGTTGAGTTCTCCGGCATCATCTAGAATAGATAACGGAACAAATTGGTGAGTTTTCTGGTGGGGAACGTAACAATGAATAAGGATAAACTCAGATTGATATGCCGAATTTCAACTCAGTCTCAGAAATCATCAGGTTTTTGCACCAATTCTGTTTTGTAACATACACTCGTTTGGAATAGTCTAAAGAGTCAATGCAACCAGATCTAAATTTTGATCTACATAGTTTGAAAAACAAAACATCAGGATGGAAAGCTTCTAACAAATGAGACAGGTGTACTTGGCCATTGGAGGGAGTCTTTTGCCGACGTTTTTATCGTAAATAACATTCAAGAGAAGCAGCAGACAGTCAAATTCCACTTGACAGACCCAGAAGTCCCACCCCGTCCCTAGAAGAAGTTGGAAATGCAATTACAAGACTTGAAAATAACACGGCACCAGGGATGGACTCCTTTCCTGCAGAGCTTTTCAAACATGGAGGTCCGCGCCTCGCTTTCGAAATTCACGAACTAATCAGCCTCATATAGGCGGACAAAATGCTACCAAATGAATGGAAATGTTCAATCATCGTCACGATTTTTAAGAAAACCGATACCGGGCCTGCAACAACTACCGAGGCATCTCTTTTCTTATAGTATGCAATAAAATTCTGTCTAATATATTTATAGAGACACTCAGTAAATTCATCAACTCAATTGTAGGTGGATTCCGACAAAGCCACTCACCCAGTGACTACATTTCATGATTAGGCAAATATACGAGAAGAAATGGGAAATGGGAGAAGAAATTCACCACCTCTTTGTCGACTACAAAAAAGTCCATGACTCGGTGGACAGGACAAAGATGTACACCATTCTGAAAATACTAGGGATCCTGACAAAGCTTGTCAGAATGGTTCAAGTTGCGCTAGAAGAACGAAGGTCAAGTCAGGACGGAAATACCATGTCCAAACCATTTGACATGAACGGATTGAAACAGGGCGACGCGATTTCATCACCACTCTTTGACTTCGTGGTGGAACCCGTGATGAGAAAGCTGTCCAATAATCAACACGGGCTCACTCTCGAAGCACCATACCTCCTCCAAGTACACGGATACGTGGATGATCTAGATTTTGTGGGTGATGCAAAGGAAGACTCACTTCATTACGCCAGAGTCATTATCGAGGGAGGGAAAGAGGCGGGGCTAGAATTCAGTAAAGAAAAGACCAAATGCCTCCGGATGGCCAGGAATAATCCCCAGAATCCACCAGAACCACTGCACGCAGACAACTTCACATTATTCGAAGGAGCTACGAGCTTCAAATACCTCGGTACCATGATCAAGCACCGAAATGAAATAGGGGAGGAACTAACCAACAGAATAAATGCAGGGTACAAATGTCTCAAATCATTGAGAAAACTCTTCAAAAATAAAGTCCTGTCCCGCGAGTCGAAATTGAGAATATGTATATAGGGCTACCATTCATCCGGTAGCCTTATAATAGACTTGTTGCTAACATAAAACATCTGCGATACGGACGGGATAAATCAACGGCAAATCCCAAATATGGCGGCAAAAAGCGATCCAAACCCTTTTTACGAGTTCCATAACGGCAACGCCAGTTTTTGTGAGACACAAATTCTGATAAGTAGGGATTGACTGGAATAGTCCTAAGAACTGTCTGAATGTTCTCCCGTGAGTGAAGATCACCCACGAAACTATTAAAATGGATCTTATTGGCCGACCTCGGTGGTCGGGATTTTCCGATGTGATATAAAATCTCGGTTATGACTCACAATCATGAATTCCACTATTCAGCCGGTTCTTTGGCACACGAACTTCAACCTCCCTAAATTTCAGAGCTGTCTTTGTGGCAATTTTTGAGTAGTTACGGAACTACGGAATTGCCGACAAATAACAGAAATCTATCCGTCGGTATCCAATGTCGGAGCCGTGCAAGCGTCTGCAGAACGAAAGGCGTTCTTAAATTCCTCGAATCCCTTAGCGATTTGGAAGAAATAACAAGTAGACGACTGTTCTAGATACTCGAATCTACAGCCGTTCTACTCCTCTTTTGGTCCAAATCGCTGAGATATTCGAGGAATCTGGAAACGCCTTGAAAGCCTGTATGCATTGCGTAAACGTGTATGTATATTATGTTTCCCAGGCGTTCCCAGATTCCTCGAATATCTTAGCAATTGGGACCAAAAGAGGAGTAGACGAATGTAGATTCGAGTATATACAACAGCCGTCTACTCTTTTGATCCAAATTGATAAGGGTTTCGAGGAATCGGGGAACGGCTTTTCATGCTGTGGATGCGTGGCTACGACCATGGCCTTGATAAAAAGAGAGGAAGCCCGAGCAAGATCTTCCAATAATAGAGCCCTCGAAGCATTTTTGGGGTGAAACACGAGGAACAGCCAGGTCGCTGGAGAACACTGATCAACGAGAAACAAAGCTTCTTACCGGTCGCCAAACATAACTAGAGTGTGGCATCGCGACAAGTAGAATGGGGAGGTCATGTTTCGAGAGCAGGAGAGGGCAGAATGGCACACAGTGCAATGATGAGCTAGACGCAAAAACCGAGAAACGCCGGTAGACCGCTTAAACGCCGGATAGATAACATCATTGCCAACGTAAAAGCCGTCGGTTTTGAGGTGCGGAACTGTGGCACCGTAGCGCAAAACAAAAATGTATGGAGATCTTACGTCAAAGCAGTGAAGGACGTCGCTTGAAAGCCCGAAAACTCGCTTTCCCATCCCCAATTGTTGCAGAGGCAGCGTGTGTCGAGCGAATCTCCCAATCTAACAGCTTGATCACCATTGTATACCAGTCCCCTCACCTGAAACGATCATCGCCTACCTACCTCTCTCCAGGCCACAAGTCGTGGAACGTGGTTTCTGGCATAAGGCTTTCGAGTCTTGAACGCCGTATACATACTCACAATGATTTATACAAATTTACAATGATTTTATGATCAAAGGTATCACATAAAATGTTATATCAACAAAAAATGACCAATCTCGGTTGGTGAAGGTATGTCAAATTTATGGGCTAAATACCTCAAGCGATGACGAATTGAGCACAGTCATCTAACATATAAAGTTCTAATCACAAATATAAATCTTCACTACAAACATCACGATACACTACACACTACACATGACTAAGCTGGTCTTAGCAGTGTGGAATCTCTTTCAGAACCATAATCAATTAGAAAATCTCGTAACCCACACAGATGTGGGGGCATCTCCAAAATCGCTAATCAAAAATTGACGAATGGGAGTTTTATTCTCAACATTGATATTATATGATTGTTATAATGATTGGTGAGTAATATAAAATTCAACGTTCTGATTGCAGGCTAGACAGCCCAAAGCAGCTGGACAGTGACATTGATCATGTTTATATCAAGATTGATCCATGTTTTTCTTCATAACATCAAGTGATGATTTGGACGAAGAAGAAGAATTTTCATTGAAGTTGGATTATTCGACACTGTTGAGAATAATGTCGAAAGAGGGACGGAAAGTCATATTGCCTCCGTCGTTGAAGCTGCACCACTCGTGTTATCAAGATTATCCATATGACAACCAACAGATTTACAGCAGCAGTGATACAAAACTCAAATTCAATTATACTCTCGAAGCAACTAACCAGTTTCTTCATAGTAAATTCGGGTTCCAGAGGTGTCAACAGAGGCTGGAATGATGAATTCAGTCAATTGTACACCGGCGGTGATTTTATTATGGATGCGACGCGCATGTTCAAGTGCAAAGATTATACGCTTCCCAAAAGATGCAACATAAATTTTCAAAAGTGAAAGTGAGCAGTGATTATCGATGGAAATTCATTGAACTTTGGATATTGATGAGTTGAATAGTGTAATATGGCTTTTATGATGAAGAAGAAGAAATATAAATTTTCGGTTGAGGTCGGCCTTGAAGAATTGACTGCGGTGCCTTTCGTCAGCGCCGTGCTCTTCGCCAAGCTTCGATTACTCGACGGTGGATCTTTTGTCGATCACTCCACGAGGTAAGCATGCATCTACTATTCTAAGTCTACTGATTGGAGTAATTCTGATACGAATATTGTTGTCGAACTTGGCAACGTTGTTGGCGTTCAATATTCTTAGCATGACTATGATTTGAAGCAACAAAAAATCCTTCCTTCATCTCTATGGAACTCGGTCCAATGCAATGCTGTTCGAAAATTGTTCTTGCTGGTAATAGCAGAGGTAGCATTTTTTGAATTCAACAATTTTTTTTTCATCGTAATGTTTCACACTTGCGCGAGCAAGATGACAAATACAATTTTCGGAAGAATTACAGCATGTATGGGAATCGATGATAATTGAACACAAAAACAGAACCTTCCGAGTGGGAGATACGATGTTTCAAGACCTTCGCTCGGTGGAAAGCTTACAGAAAACATCGCATCATCCGTTGACGTGGTTTTTCCGTGGAGCAAGCAGCGAGGCAGAAGGCAACTCAGAGCATTAGTTCTATGTGCAAGAAACTATGCATAATCCATGTGTTTTTCGTAGATTCTTCATCCAAGCGCGAGGATAGTTTGCAGAGATGGCAAACATCGTAAGCGCCACTTGCTGGCGCAAATTCAGTTTCGTGTTTTAGATAAGATTCAACTGCTTGTTTGTAATTGTTCATACAAATCATTGAAAATAGTCTAACAAGACTTCTGACAGTCCTTTTTCCCGCGGGTACATTTACAAAACGTTACCGATGCTCAAGATTTGACATGATTTAAACGTATCTGTTGGTTACTTGTCAATCATATTACTGGTTTCAATTTCATCAAATTCGTCTCGAGTAATAAAAAGAAAATGAATATTCCATTACACAATAGTATTTTTCAAACAGTTATTGGACTCAAATACCATTCATAGTATTGTGCAGGTTGCAATGAACTAATGATTTTGACAGAGCGCCGGATGAATACGTGGTGGATACGTAGATTTTTCTGAAGAGTTCTCCGAAGGCATATTTGATTTACACGCTAGAGAATCACATACAAAATCACTTCATGCAGTAATTTTCAAGAGAAATCACATCCAACGCGACTCACATCTTACCCTGTGTCTTTCTCTCGCTTCCAAAACTTGGAAAGGAGCATATTTTGTAAAAAAGTCAGTAAACATAGTGATCTGACTTTAAGATTTTCTTTTTACAGTGTGATCTAAAATTTGAACTACCGCTCCATAGTAGATTATAGCAATTATAAGAATTAAGGTAGACTCCTCTTTATCATACACCTAATGATATTGTGAGACTTCAAGTTATTCCTTACGAGCTCTTACCACGAAAGCCGTAAGATCAGGATGATATTACCGGAATGACTGATACCATCGTTGATGATTGAAAACTTGACGCACTCGTGATGTGTGGGATGCTTTTGAACTTGTTTTTCTTCGAGTTGCTCAGCTACTTTTTGTGTAGAGAAGCTTAATGTGTGACGCTAGTTATCATAGAGAGGGAGGGGGCACAAAGGATGAGAGCCGTTGTGAACAAAATTCTAAAAGGAATTAGATGTTTTTCAACTTGTGACGAGTTTCAAGCTTGAGAATTTGCGAGTTTCGCAATGACAGTAAGGCGATGATATGCTATGTCTATTGCACAGTGGTCGGAAGCACTCGCTGAGGAGCGAAAGGGTTCTCGAGAGGGGGCGCGGGAGCTTTCGACGCTCGCAACAGCCCAGCAGCTGATCTCGGTACTTATCGTTGCAGTATGTAGAGCTCGCGGTGTATGAAGAGCGTCCGCCCGCAGAGGGGGATTAGCCCCGGATTCGCGCTGATCTCGTTACAAGCTGGAGGCTCACGTGCGCTTGGACACTCGAGCGTACAGTATAAGCAATCGCACACACACGTGCGCCGTGTATTATTTGTGTGAGTGTACCTGCAAGTGGACCTTGCGTGACACATGTATGTGTGTATATCGGAGCGCAAGCTTACGCTTCTGCAGACACTGACTCGCCAGGACGCCCTTGCTCTCGAGAGCCGTCAGCTCTGGCGTAGCTGAACAACTTGGAGCTCTAGCTCTAGCCGCGCGGCGACCGACCGCACCGATATCGCATCACGAGATGATGCTCGCGCGTCACAGCCAGAGCGCCAGACATGTGCGCGCGGTGGTGTAGCTTGGACGGCTACCAAAAGCCCACACATACGCGTGTATAGCATTCGCCGACTAAGTACATGCTATCCCGCGCCTTTCAAAATCAATGCGCTGAATTTCAGCCGAGAAACGGCTCTTTTCGCCACCTATGTAGATGGATGAATTATCCAATCTACTCACCCGTGTACTCTCTGAATTTAGCCTTTCGAATGATTGAGTTTATTTATATCGTGCAATGCGATGCCTCAAACTCCCAAACACCTCTTTAATTATTCTATCTTTTTATCAACTGTTTTCATCTTGGCAATAGAAATCCATAGAAATGTATTCCTTTTTCTTTGTTTACAGGGAAGAAGTGCAGGAGCATACAGTGCGGTGGAACGCTTCTTTCAAATTTCTCTGCAAAATGAGTGCCAATGCATCTACGGGTGTACTAGATCCATGTATATTAAGAGTATCTGTTAGAAAGGTCAGTATGTCTACGAGACTAACATTCCTGATCAGCTCTTCACTCAAATTCAGCGAGAAATTCTCTTTTGATGCGCGGAGTCTATAATTTCTGAATCTATACAGGACCAGATCTAACTCATACGTGCATTTCTTCGAGCATTTCTTTCGTATTGGTCATGAACCACGTGGCT
Source organism: Eretmocerus eremicus (assembly GCA_030522705.1). Taxonomy (NCBI): domain Eukaryota; kingdom Metazoa; phylum Arthropoda; class Insecta; order Hymenoptera; family Aphelinidae; genus Eretmocerus; species Eretmocerus eremicus. The sequence goes on from JAPYYZ010001250.1 coordinate 12,502, forward strand.
TCGTTCATTGAGAGCCCTAAACCTGTGTAGCCCCCGTAGCTTATTCAGGTTTCTCGTGCGTTTTTGACACAATGTTAATCTGCAACTAGGAAATATTTGTGATTCTCGGTAAGGCGGACTGAGGTTAATTTTATCATCTGCGCTGACCGTCGTTTTCGTGCTTTGTTACAATTCACGACTGGTTCATTCTGAAGAATGCTACGGGGTGTCACATTGAGAGCTTCAAAATGTCCAAAAGTGTGTCAGTTCAAAATCACGGAGGATCGAAAATAGTCGAAATTGCGGTCGGTGGGAAGTTAACCCAATGAAAAACAGTCCTATCCCCTCGAAACATACTTGAACATGAGAGAATTTCTACATTGAAAAATACTCGCCTCCTTATACCCAATAATTGCTTATGTACCTCCATCAACTCATGTAATGCATCAACATTATTTTGATTTTGTCTGCGCAGTACTCACAAGCTGACTGACTTTCTCTGCGTGGCGCAAATGTAGTGTTGTATTTGAGCACCAATGTAAAGTAATCATGCATTTACGAACCACGTTTTACCTCCATGATAACATGCATGCCTTTCAGACGCCGTCAATCAGATTTTCATGACGATTCTTCACAATTCTATGACCTAAATACATATGCTGCTTTGGGTGGCTACATGGCAAACTCAACTTTGAAAGGTGTCTGATTCCAGGAGAGACCAGCCAATAAGACATGTATTAGATCTCAAGCCCGCTCAAGATTGAATATGAGCCTTTTGAGACAAAATGAGACGATACGTATCTTTCGGTATGAATCAGTCTTGCAGCGTCTTGGAGTTATCGAACTTTTTTGCTCGTGACCAGAAGTGTATATTGTCGGAAAAACGGGAGTTTCGATCAGTGAAAATGCAGTTTTTCAAGAGTCATGGCAATTTTTGTTGTGAATCTAGTTGAGTACGATTAAAAAGATGATGATACATCAAAATGTCATGGTCTAGTGGCATAATAGATGAAAACAATAGTTTTAAATTGTGTGAATGGGGTATATTCTTTCGGAATAATGTCTATCTCTGATATGAAAACAAAGACGAATCTGGTTACCCGATAAGAAAATTGAGGGTCTCAGCTTCAAGAAACATGTAGCTTTGAGCCAGAGAAAACATTTCAATGAGTATTAATTTCTTGAGGCCTCTGTAAATAAAAAAATTCTGGTCAGGTACTTGAATCGAAGAAATCTGAAACAGTCAGTTCGATACGTCCGAGGGCCTATCATTTTGCATAAGCTTTCATATCCTGTCCATCTTGAACAAACGCAATGCGCAATTTCCGAGTTCTTCGAAGAAGCGATACCCGTCAATTTACTATAGCGAGGACACAGAGTTAAAATGAATAGCACGCCGTATTCGGATTGTGAATATCTGTAGCATTGTCATGACAATACAGTAAATGCGAGAGATGGTTGCGGTTCATTGATAACAATCAAATTTGATGCAGGAATCAAAAGGAGGCAGGTCCTTCCAAAAGCTTGGCTTCATAGATCTCAATCTTGCCGAATTCGCCGGAGCTGGTCTCTGCCGGAGACGGTGTTTGCTGGAAGGCTACGACGCAAGACACCGACAGGATAATTCTATGCTCAGGGTAGCGATTAAAATGAATATGCTCTCTGGCGACATCCTCTTCAAGGTGTACGTATCCCTATGATGTTTCATTTCCTAGTTCCTCTGGTTTGTTTGAATGACTGTGCAGAGTGTGTCGGACGTTCGGGGACAAGTTTTGTGCCTGAAAAAAGTGACGATTATAACCTCTTGCACGGATCAGTGCAGAAAGTGGGTCAGGAACTACTTTTATTCTTCAGCTGCTCACTTCGGGATTTTCAATCGTGTCATCCATCTAGTTCTTTCATTTTCTCTCTTGTCTTGGACGGAGTGTTCAAAAATGAGTAATCAATGGAACTAAATGACAAGGCCATTCGATTCAATCAATTTGCTTTCTCAACGTCTCAACTAATTGCACTCTATTTTTCAATGCATTATTCTTGAATTCGTTTTCAAAACTCTGCATCGATCAACACTTTGAATCTCTACTATCGAAGTCTCGACTTGCTCGTTGGGTACGAAAGCTTCTTCAACAAAAAATCAAAATCCAAATGTACCTTATTATCCCTTTTAGCACGGAATTTTTAGACACATAGGAAAAATTTGTTTTCAATTAAATAATGTCTTTTACATTCTGTGCGTGAAAGCTGACTTTTCCTCGGTTCGGAAACACATCACTCGAATGTCAGATGTACTATTAAGCTTTCCTATTTGGGTCCAAATCAGGTAGAAAATACAGAAATCAGAGCTTCGAAATTTTTTTTCGTTTTTTACCGTCAGTACGCGTGTAAAATTAGATTTTGGGATAATTTCTGGAGAATCTTGAACCTTTTAATCTCAAGTAATTGTCTGAATTTTTCAAGATTTTTTCTCGCAGTCACAAGAAAGTTATTGTGGATTTTCGGTTATTCTGTATGTCCTCATATATGAGGAAATTCGTGCTGCAAGGGCTATTATGTTTCATATATCGCTCAATACTCCTTCGATAGTGAGGCTAAGGAGTACTGAATCATTAGATTTGACTTCTCTGCTGGCTAAAGCGGTCGAGAGAACCTTTCTTATTTTATTATCAAACCAACACGGGCGGCTAAATTTTAATTGAGTATATCATTGTTCCGATAGTTGTACTTTTTCGTTCTTAAGTTTTCTCAACACGGCTGATGGATATCCGGGGGGCAGTTTTGGACTTTTGACGGTTTCCGCGAGTCGCGTTTATCCGGCTTTCCCAATGTGCAAGTCTTTTCACTCTATCCACATACGCGATCTGCAGACTCGATGTATCTAGACGGATTCGTCGAGGAGCTGCCGAGGAGGCCGTCTGCAAGAGGCTCTCGGTTGCACGGGATCGCCCTGCGGCGGGACGGATACGTAGCAAGCGCTTGAGAGAGGCTGTTGCCGCGGTGTCTGTTGCAGGCCGTCGCCGTCGCTGAAGCAGACGCAGCTGGCTGTGCCGGGCGCCCCGGGCGACGTCGCGGCGAGCGAGGAGGTGGCCGGCTCGACGCCCAGCCGCGAGGACTACGTGTCGACGGGCTCGCTCGCGGGCAGCATCGCCAGCACCAGCAGCGGCTTCGGCAGCCTGCCCAAGAAGCGGCCCGCCCTCTTCGCCTCCGGTAAGCCATAGCGCGACTCCGCGCGGCCCACGCATTACGCCACGGCGCGCGGCTAACGGGCCCGGCTCGCTGCCCACAGAGCTGCTGAGCGGCGCGGACGCGCCGGCCCACGAGCCCATGACCCTGAGCGAGCTGCTGCCCCCGGCGAGCGGCCCGGGCGCGGCCGCGACGAGCGCGACGACGACGAGCGCGGCGACGCCCGCGACGACGACGGCGAGC
>JAPYYZ010001251.1:0-15903 GCA_030522705.1 Eretmocerus eremicus
CTAAAACTTTGGGAACTTCATTTTTTCATAGAATAGAAGACATTTGTAAATTTTCAGCCAAATCCATCACCCGAAGGTCATGGTGTCTCCTAGTTAGAGATTAGGTGTTGTCTACGATATTCACTCATAGAGATGAAGACGATTACGATCCTTAGGTAAGATGACATGATAGGTGCGAAATTCTTCTGAGAATACCCTCAAAATTCTATACTACTCGACATTGGTTTTCACTCGCTCAGAAGTTAGACAAGACATCCGACTTAGTCAAGAAGCGAATATCCCAAATAATATGCCAATGGAATTGGTTCATCGTTTGAAGTTTATCATCTATGATATATGTTCTGAAAGATGAGAGTGAATTGAAGATAGTGATGGCGCTTTTACTCAGCAACCTAAGAGAATATCGACTAGAATGAATCAATTTATTGGACAGTGCATAGATAAAACCATAGAGTTCAACGTGCCAGAGTATACGCTATGAATGCTTTCATCAACCTTCTCACAATACCACTCTCATTATCTTTGAATATTTCCCTCTGAGAGTCAGTTGAAAGGATCTGAATTCACTTTGGGTATTATACATCTCTCTCCCAGCTATTTCAATAGTGAAAAGCCCCAAGAAAAGGGAGAAAGAGGCCGGAAGGAAGAAACGCAGGAAGAGTTATTGAGATGAAAGGAAGTTGGAGAGCTGTTTGACAGTCGTTCGTTTTCGAATAGAGACACGTCCCTTCTTTCAAATCCACAACCGCACAGTAAAAGATTTCAGAGGGGAGAATGTGATGGAAAACATTTCAAAGGAATAATACTTGTATACATTCCAGAGATTCAGATGCATACTAAATTCGTTTATCCTGGAATTGAATAAATTTTCTTCACGACTCCATATCATTTACCACACGTGTGAACTTATTCGGGTCGAGTTGATAATGGAAATTACTCAATTAAATTCCAAAACGGGTGCTTACTGATAATTTCACAATACAATTGATAGTCATAGCTTGAACAACTGATTAACTCCGGAACGGATGACCAGAAAAACCATTAAAATAGGCTACGTGCCACAGTTGTGAATGAAGCACGCTGAAATCTATCAACATTTTCATTGTTATAATGAAAACCGCGATATATCGATCTTGATTGCGACAACCAAGGAATAGTCATTTCTATACGAAAATTATTCATTCACAATGTTTCCTTATAGAGAAGCTTGGAGGAAATATTTCGAGATCCCGTGTAAAATGGATGTGCTTTTGATTGCGCGCATTTAGGTCTCACTCATTCAACACATCCGAATTATCATTCGAGATTTATTCAAGAAAGATTTGTTCGCGAGCATTGTCACAAGTCAAATTCAAACCACCCCTGCCTGGCTCCATGATTCCATATGTGAATCCACCGAGGAGAGGGATATGGATTTTTCTGTGGTTTTCCCTATTTAACTAAATTGATCCTGCGCTGAAACTCAATCCTTAGCAATTCATACTGAATGGCGATCTCCATTCTTTTCGTTGTCGGAAATTCGAATCAGTTTGACAAACAGTATCTGCAAGAACGAATCGTTTTAAGCCCTGGCTCGACTTCGTTAAGAGACACGGTGACCAATCACGTCTCCTTGCATACGGTAGCAATTTGATTTTCAGCAAAGTAACGCTCGTTACGAGTCGTCAGTCGAATGTGGAGCAAGCTATCGTTAGTATCTATTTTCCGATGGTGTGATAACTCTCATGTTGAACTAGGCTTTCACTTACTGAATCTTCAATCTATTTCATCTCACTTGATATCAGGATGTCCCTCTCACCACTTCGTTCTAATTGAGTGGTGTAGATCGAGTCCAGCTAAAGTTTGTAATATAGTCGCTCACTTCCGATCCGGCATCACGCTCAATTGGTGGTTATCAATGGTTTCGAGAGAGCGATGGACAGCAAAAAGTCTGTCAGGCTTGATAATGCGTGCGTTTCAGATTTCTTGCTTTTATCTCATTTCCTTGCAATCATAACTAACGCTCCGCAAGAGTCATTGAAAGAGCTTCGAAACATGATCATGATTCCGGAATATTATAAAAGATTCCCATAATTTTCGTTCACTACAGCTGCGTTGGCAATCGTCAACAAAAAATGTACGGTGGCTTTTATTTCACACATCCAGCTTTGACTGCGACTTTTGCTCGCACTCTTGATGACTCGAGGATGCCTGATACATCCAACTCACGCGATTGACGGTCCAGCAATTTCCGAAGCTCTTTCCCGTCCCGTGCCTTTGACTGCCTTGGACTGCTCTCATCTCGCCCATTGTTTCCTCGAATACTTCCGATGTCTGACATTTCCTGTGACAAAGTGTGCTAGATATCCGAAAGCTTCATCGGCAGTGAAGCACGAAAAAGTATGGCAAGAATAAAAGCAAATGAATCCTCTGCGACTCTTGAGGGGCGGCTTTCATTCAGAGTTTGAGTATCTCTCGAGTTATCTCTCCAGAATGGGAGTGCAACAGAACAATGAAGAAGTTCGTACAAGGGTAGTAAGAAACGTGGAGTTGCGCGAAGTTAGTTGGTTTCTTGGGGATTACGAATGCTGCTACTACACGCTTGAAAATTCGTCGTGCTGTTTAACAACAGGTTGAAAATAAAATGAAAAGAAATTATCCGCAGGCTGAGTTGAAAAATTTTAATTTGCAATTATCGTTTCTTTGAGCTTTTTGATTCGACAAGGCTTTGCTCTAAACATTTACTGGAGGATAAGACTTTTAGAAAGAACTGTAATCCGAGCTGTAATCTCTATGCTCGTGAAATCTCTCATATCTTGAGGGAGATGCGGAGTAACGTAGCTGTTGAAAAATCGGATAACCGGTGATATTATTTCGTTCCATCACAATCACATAGGAATGCATCGTCATTAGGGAATGCTAATGACCATGCATCAAACACAGTTCGACATTGTCTTTCACTAGTTTCAACTGACTGAATTAAATTCCACCCGTGCATCCAAATGTGTGAAAGCGTATCGCAAGCGGATAAATTTTTGCATGAAGCTCTAGAAAACTCACTCAACGTGACTGCAAAGAGCTTAATTAGTAAGAAGACTGCGCAGTCCCTATGTCAGCCTCACTAATTAAGCGTATTCGATCTCCTTATACTCCCTCTCGCTGTATACTAATCTACCACTCATCTCTTTTTATTCGTTATCTTATTCATTGTACGAGAGCCACTTGACGTGCCTCTCTCCCTAATTACATACCAAGTGAAAGACCTGCAGAATTCTAAAGGTCTCAGTAGCCAAGATGGAGGGAATCGGGTCATAATATGCGTACAATTATCGAGGTGACATTTTCGATGAGATCGTTGCCATCAGTATTTTTGAGGAAACTGGAGGTGCGAAAAACATTACACACGAGTTCAATCATCTGCGGAATATGCAGGGAATAATATTTTTCATCCGTCTTTTGTATTGAACAAGCTCTAATTTGCATCTCTCACTCGGTGTCCTAGAAATACTTTCGAGAACGACTAAGTACCATTTCACTGTCTAATAAATAATAGTCTAATAAACGAATTCAATTCAATTCAATTCAATTCACTGAATTTTTTTGTTGATGTTTTTGCCCATTTCGAGTCCACAAAACGCATCCTGATGGGAGTTGAAACCGTATCCGTTCGATTTTCCTAAAAATTAGTTTTGATGCTCTATTTGTAAATTAATGATACAAAGAGTCCGTTCATCACTGAAAAAAACTGTGACATAATCATAACGAATGGTTCATAATTCAAGTTTGACAAAATGATTCTAAAACAAGAATACTATCGTCCTCTTCGTTCATTTTCGTTCAATCGGGAATGCAACTTGCTGTTAAAGTCAGTAACGCTCGATGCATTAATTGTGATCCAAGATATTTTCCTGCATTCCACAGGCCATCAATTGAAAAACTTCTTAGAAAGTCCATTCACTATGGTACATGTAAGGGGAATGTAGAATTTTTTAATCAAAAACACACGAGTAGTTCCTGTAAGGAAGTAGTTTCTGTCACGAAGAGATAGTGACACCCTAGAGACGCTGTGCTGAATCTCAATTTTTACAAACATTTTTTTCTTGAATGAGGCCAGCCACCGATGCACTAAGATTGCAATGAATTCGTACTGCTCATAGCATGGGAGGTAAAATCTATCAATTAGCTCAGGAAATCCAGAGCACCGCACGGCGCCTCTTCAACATTGCATTAAATCGATACCACTTTGGGTCGAAAAAGGAGTCGGCAGAGATCTGATTGCTATCAAGGTCTCGTTATTTTCCACTCCAATCGAGTCAGAATGTTTTTCATGTTGAATTCGAATAAAATCTTTTTCAGGGAGTGCCTCGCTACAACACAACCTCAATACCATCGTTTTATTTCATCGTAGGAGCTTGATTGGATGAATGAAAAAGCTGTCTCCAAAGTTTTGTTTTCGAACATACATTTCACGGTTTACGGAATCAACGACATACATCTTCTAAATAGAAGTCTACAATTCATTTAGTATAAGATCTCGAAACCAGATTAGTCCGAGTATGTCATTATACTCTGATATAGTTCCCAATGCAGTAGCTGAAAGTTGTTTGCCCAAAATTACCCATGGGAACACGATTCCGCAGTGAGCATTCCACTTATCACAAGGGCTCTCTCAATTCTACCTCATTAATTAGTAATCCCACCAGTATCATGAATATAAAAAAAATTCACAATTCATGCATGAAAAATAATTCCCGAAGCAAATCTAAAGATACAGGAAATCTGGAGATACAGGAAACCAAACTGTATTGGTGACACAGAATCTAGTCAGATAATCATGGATACTCTACAATTACTTTTCAAGTCACTACGCAATAATTAGACAACTACATTAATAGCTATGTACTATCAGAGTGTCCTAAAACTCCCCCAACGTTTTAAGAAAAAGACTCCACACAAAAAATTAGCCTGTCTCGATATGTGACGTCATGACTTGTTACTATTGTAACAGAAGTGCAACCATGGTAGAATAATAGGCTTGATAAGGGCGACAAAAATCGCCGAAACGTTGCCGAAATGAAACACCATTCATTTGACTCATCAAAACGATTGATCAAAAATCCTTCTTCATACAAGACCAACATGAGTGAACAAAACTATAGGTATACTGAAGATACAGGAAATACTGAAAGAACTGAGCAAATGATTCCTAATTATTCTTGGGCTACAAGCATAGGCTTTGCGTACATTCCATCTGCTGCATTTCCGATTCAACAGGTGTCATTCAAGGGAGACAATTGACGAGGGGCTGTTGCGATACATGCCAAACATACATGTGTGAGTACGTGTACATCAAAGCACCCATCAACCCTTGAATGAGATGAGAGCGTCGGTCGCTTTGTGCGCCGCATAATGTGCTCGTGCAAGACTCTGGAATGCCGGCTCTTGTTATTATCTACTCCAAACCCTTTGAATAGTTAGATGGATTCGGAATAGAACTCGCCCCTCGCCTACACGGCGCCTGCCCCTCCACAAGCGTATTCTAAAATATTTCTGAACCGTAAAAGAGTGCGTGAACAAGATTGAATCTTCACCCCCCGATTAAAGTGAATAAATGTATGGAGATATAAATTTACATCCCTGTATGACTCATATAGAGTCTTAATTCGTTTAGCAAATATTTATGATTCACTCACAACACACACTCGATCGAAAAATTCTTAACGTAATTGGGATTTATACGAGAAGCACGATAATAAAATTTCTACTTACACGTACCGGAGAGTAGCTGAGGTAAGTACTTCTTCCAAAAAGCACACTGCTTAACTCTCGGACCATGTCCGATTGCCGTTGTATTAGTGTCGAGTGTCAGGTACTCTTTATTGTCTGCTGTATGCACAGGCCACTTTACTTCTGTCCAGGATCCATCGTCTCCTTTGTTTGGATCGCTATTTCAAAGAATCAGTTCAGTGAGTCTCTGAACAGTAATGCTGCGCGAAATTCCAATTTTTTCGAACAAAGAACTATAATTGATCAATTGCTAACAGAAAAAGTGACAAGTGAGATCTATTCATTTTGCTATCGAGGCAGATCTTTACTCTTCGAGCTTTTTCGTTGCTTCTTTCATGCGCATGATTGAAGAAACAAAATAGCGCACTATAGTATTGACTCAAACTAAAGACACTACATCAAATTCTTCTAACGAATTGAGAATTGATTGAGATGTGCATCATGGTTGATTGAAAAAATAATAGGTCACGAGTAATTGGAGAAATTTTTGTGAATCCCCAACGAAGAAATTACGTTTGGAAACTATTGTGCCTGATTGTATCTCGAGGCTTACCCGGTCTTTGCAAAATTGGCCCAATATCTCATCATCCTCTTAGACAAATTGATTTCCTCTTCTTTGAAATGTTTATTTGGATCGAGCGGCTCACCAAATATGTAGCTGATTTCATCAGCATGCATCACACCGGTCCATCTCGGCCAGGGGTTTATTGAAGACCTATGTTGGAGGGAAACAACAGTCAATTTCGAATAGTCAAAGCGTGACGCTGGTTGACTACATCTTTATTACAACTATTCTTCCAAAAAAGTTGTATACAAGCTCTTCATCACGATTTAGACTTGTTAGAACAACTTTTACTATGTATTACTGTGCATTCATTTCAGTATTCGAGTACTAAATCTAATTATGCAAATTCGTTTGCTGAACAAAGTCCAATAAGCGCATGCATTTATCCAGATTTTACTATTCTTTGCTTTATGATTTAGTCGAAGGCTGGTTCAAGAAATAAGGCCAAATCCCTATCTATCTCATGGCAATGGGAGAAGTTTGATGATCAGAACGTTGAAACATTGACGGACAAAACTTTTGAAAAATTCAGTGCTACCCACAGCGGTAAATACTACAGACGTGCCAAATTTTGGAAAGCCCTCTTCATAAAAAATTAGCCAAGAGTAGGCCGTTTTGAATGATTGGCCAATCATCCCAAGGGTGACTTTGCTTGGGTTTTGGCCTCGGTTATGGCCCCTCCGTATCAGTCTAAAGGCGGAGGCCATCGCGCAGTACCATACAAAGTAAGAAAAGAGATGTGATCAATTTACCCCGCAAGTGGTAGAATCACTCCTTCCACAATAGGTCGGATTATTACTCACTGGTCCAAAGCAGCGGAGTTACCACTCAGATTGGTACTTCTACGCCCATCGCGGTAAAGTCACCCCTCGGCGTGGTGCTTTGACAGCGCTTCGGGTCTATATCGCGATCCACGCGCGACAAGAAAACCGGCCGGATCATGTTTCGTCGCATGCTTTGTAAGGTGGCCAATAATCCGACACACTTCGGAAGAGGTACTTTGACCAACTAGCGGGGTTATTTGACAGCGCGAGTGTGAATTTACCTCTTTGGAAGTGGTATTTCTCACTGTATAGAATCACCACTCGCGCTGTACTTTAACAGCGATCCTTTTTGCATACAAGGATAACGGAAGCGTGCTATTTGTGCGGCGTGACCAGAAGAATCCGAGTCGATAAAAGTATGATATAAGTTGACTGACCTGTGGGTGTAGTAGTACATGTAGACCCTGTTGCCGGTCTCGGCGTACCTCGTGGCGAACTCGTTGACGTTGCAGGTGAAGTGGTAGTCGCCGACGATCTTGTCGAGGGCGTTGCGGTTGGCGTCGGGGTCGTCGGGCCTGAGCCAGTCCGTGTACTCGTAGACGATGGCCTGGCGGCCGAGCGCGTTCACGTAGGGGTTGAGCTCGACGACGGACTTGAGGAACTGGTCGCGCGACACCTTGACGTCGTCGGTGCCGTTGATGCGGAAGAGCTCGGTGAGGTAGTAGATGATGAAGTAGAAGCCCTCCTCGGTGTTGGAGCCCATGAGGATGCTGGCCCTCTTGAAGGACTCGCTCTGCATGGAGCGCTGCGGCGTCTCGTCGAGGAACGAGCCGTCTATCACGGGCACGAAGGGGAACTCGCAGATGCCCATCGTGTCCCACTCGCCCTCGACCAGCAGCTTCGGGTCCTTGGCCATCAGGCAGTCTATCACGGCGCGCAGGTCGTCCCGCTCGTGGGGGCAGCCCACCGCCTCGGCCAGCCGCAGGCCCCGCAGGATCGACTCCTCGCGCGTTATCACGGCCCAAGGCGCCGTCGCCGAGCCCGACTGCATTATCGCCTGGTTGAACAGGTGCCTGCGCCCAAACGCAATACCCGCCCGCTCGTTATACTCCGCTCACCACGAGAGTGCATGGCCTCCGGCTCACGCATTGGAACTTTGGCAATCGTTTCCTTTTGGCACCAACAGATGACATCCAAAGCCGCACAGTCTAACGCTCGAGCGTTTCCGAGTTACAGCCTATGACGTTAGCATGGCCGGTGTATCTATAGATGTCACTCATTAACATGGGCCTATGCGGACAATATTAATGTCAAAGGCCGTAACTCGGAAACGCTTGAGCGTTAGACTCTGCGGCTTGAGACATCATTTTTTGGTGCCAAAAGAAGACGATTCCCAAAGTTTCAGCCAAATCTGTGATCCGGAGGTCGTGCGCCCTGCAAGTCAAGCGACCATCGGATTCGATGCTGGCTCTCGCGGATCGCGTCGAGGTTTGTGGTCGTTGCATCACCGTTCATCGTGGATGGATAGAGATCGGCACCGAGGAGGGTTTTTTTCTTGGTAGCATGCGCCCATTGGCTACCGGGGATCTTAACTACTCGTTGAAGAGTACTCTGGTTGCTCTCATTTTTCTCATTGTTGGTTGTTTCAGTGACGACTTGGGGCACTAGCACGAGAATTGAATTCTGTCGACGTCACCGAGACCACTTTGAATGAACTTTTGAAAATACGGAGAGCTACGAATCTAGAAACTTTGGCCCGGTTCCGCGATCAAATCGCTTTAAGCAGTCCCTCCATGAATGTAAGTCAAAGTTCCTCAATTTACATAATTGCGCGTGAATGATCAGATCTTGATGGATGGCAAACTTGGATATCCAAGTTGTGGCAATTTGAGGAGGACCTCTACATTTTTTTCCGATTTCTAGATCCGAATATTTGGCTGTATATGATATTCCGAGAGATTTGAGTTACTGAAGTTCCAAATATCGAATTGATAGTACTTTGGCTCATAAAGAGAGGTCTCGACTCCCGAAAGCCCAATCTTGCTGGAAATTTTTCTACACATTCTTTGAACCAAAAAAGATGCCGTATTTTTGTTCAGTCCAATGGGTCTCTCCTTCAAAGATACAGTGAAAGACATTAACACTGCCTATGTAGGCCCTTGAAGAAGTTGTATGTATACGTATTCATGAAATGCTAAAGTTCCTGTCCGTATCTTTGGAGGGGAGGCCCATTTGACTAAATGGAAAAAAATATGGGCATCTTTTCTGGGCCAAAGAATGTGTAGAAAAATTCCAACAAGATTATGCGCTCCTTGTAAATTTCAAGCTCGCTCTGCATTCCTCTGGATTTCGTGATAGTATTTTCGATGAAGGGATCATGCCCGGGTAAGAGGGTGAGCCAAAGTAGCGCGCATTCCAGGGGCTACTTCGGCCACCCCATTTTTCGTCTCTGTGTCAAACACGGCCTGAATTTCGATCAAACTTTACTTTGTCTCGCAACGCGTTTACTCTGATTGTGAGTGGGACCGAGGGTACCTCAGAATCGCGGGGCACGCGGTGATCGCGATATCCTGAAATTTTTGCGCGGATCAGCTTGGGGCCCGATAGCTCACCTGGAGAGCGGGGAGAGCAGGAGCATGGAGACGGACACGGCGCCGGCGCTCTCGCCGAAGAGGGTGACGTTGTCGGGGTTGCCGCCGAAGCCGGCGATGTTGTCGCGCACCCACTGCAGCGCCATGAGCTGGTCGAACAGGCCCGCGTTGCCCGGCACGTCTGGCGTGCCAAAGTACAGGAAGCCCAGGCTGGCCACGCGGTACTGCATCGATACCAGGATTATGTTCTCCTCCGACACGAGCGTCTTCGGGTCGTAGACGTCCAGCGTTGCCGTGCCCGAGTAGAAGCCGCCTGCAAGCAAGCGCCCCGAGGTGCTTCCCTCTTATTTCTTCCAATCGCTTTTTATTCCTTTCGTTTCTTCGCCAAAGTGATGTATGGGCTTGCGCTTGCCGCTCTCTCGAGATTTCGTTTCATTGGGCACTGGATCAAAAAGTACTTGCCCCAGACCCTTTCGTCGCAACAATTTGTCGGTACGACACGAATCCCGAATTCATTACGATGAAGTGGAACTCGCCATTGTCGAACTGAACTCTTCCACGGGACTGAGATCGAATTTTAGAATCCGTTCAAAACTCTCGCAGGCTTGTGCTGAGCTTTTTGAGGCTAAAGAAATCGTATCGGTCAACATACAGCTAACGCTAATAGGTCTAATATTCCCAACCGGATGCACATTACCACCGAATCCCTCCACCGAAAATTGTTTGCGAGCACTCCTTGAAGACTACGTTGAAATACAAAATATGGATGCCATGAAAATATGAGCATTTCAAGATATACAGGTAGGCGATTGTTCTTCGATCATCGTTGATAATTTGTCCTTATAGAGCGATGAAAAAACAATAACTCACCACCAAACACCCAAACCATCACAGCGGCGTTGACGGGCCGAGGCCTCGGCGCGACGACGTTCACGTAGAGGCAGTCCTCGTTGAGAGGAGTATTAGGATTCCACATCATCGCGCCGGAGAAGTTTCCAAACACATCATCCACGATCTGGACGCAACTGTTGGGTGGTTCCGTTGCATTAATCACACCCTCCCACGCTTCTATTGGCCGAGGGTGACGAAACCTCATCTCTCCTGCGAGAAGCAAAGTTCGATCTCTTCATTCGTAATGCATCATCCGCAACTTCACACTTATTGCTATCGATGCATGAGTAGGCTAAATAATTCATTTCCTCTATTGCCATGTACAGCTCGCGTCAATAAACGATACTCGAAGAGACGCCAACATTATATTATTCACGATAACGATGGGGACTGTCCGATTTCTCACAGCTCGTGTCTTATCAATAAAAAAGCGCGCAACTTGGAGCGGTTCGAGTGGATACAACGGCACGAGTCAGTAGATCGGGGCTCTCAAGTTCTGCTCCAGCGAGAGGCTCAAGTTGGAAAGAGTGTGGGGGAAAATTGACACGAACTTTGGCCGGCTAAGAAGGGGAAAAAGTTGAGAAGAGCGAGCTTAATTGAGAAGTGAAGCTTGGCGAGAGCTCATGCGTTACTAATTAAAATTTACCGGAAGAGCGATACTACGCCCACCGTCGTCCGCTTTTGTACTAGACAATCCAATTTTCTTTCGCCTCGCTTCCCGCAATAGATTGATGGCAGTGTATCGATATTTTTGATGAACCGAATGGTAATGGATGTGACTCTATTATGATGAATAGCTGATCCTTGAGTATTATGAAATACAACCATTTAAAAAGTCGATAAAGAGCACCAAGTACTTATATCTTACAAAATAATTATGACCAGTTCGTCGATGATATCACAATTGATTGCAAGTTCAAGAAAGTCAGTAGGTACGTTAACTTGATACGTAAATCAATCCATCCCATCTGCGAGAACTTGTTGGATCTAGTCTTAGATCTTGCACTTGAAGAAGCCGTTTTTGTAACTTTTAATCACAATAACATCAGTTCAGATGGAACTTCAATAACATTTGATGACCTTGTTATAAGAACGAGACCAAATTATGTACAATTTCTGATCATAGACTATCATACAGTTGTAGAGACTGTGATTGAATTAGATTTAGTAAGAACCCTTGATTTTCAACCTCTCTAACTTAGACTACTTTTGACTGTATTGGTTTTCTAAAGTTTATAGGTACCAAAAATCTTTGGCTGAAAAAACCGATGTACTAGTATACTTATATCACGGATCGCTGCTCGTGTGGGCGATTTTGATAGGAGGACAATCAGGCCCTCGTGACAAGAGTACTCATGGAAGCTAAGTGCATACTATTTCTCCCTCTTCCAGGCACGGAAAAAATGAATCTTCCGATTTGGGCAAAAAGTTGGTGTTCCCGCACACAAGGTAAAAAATATTTATTCTACATTTCAAGCTGAAATCGCATTCAACTGGTGATTTCAAGTTGGAGAAACATACTCGGAAATTGGTTCAAGCTCGCTGGCGTTTCTTCAACCTTCGAAAGGAAAATGCGTAGAATGTCAAAACGAGTATCTTTTTGTCTATGCTCTTCCAAAAAAGCGTAGGGATCATCTTGAATTCGCAAGCTGGAGGGAAATGGTCGAGCACTTGTCCCACTGTTATTTCGAGTCTCGATGCAATCCGGGCGCTACCACTGGCCAAACACCATCTCCCCGAGAGATCTCGAGCTGCCGCGGAGGCGTCGTATCGACAGCTCTCGAGCTGTGTACAAGGAAGCGATCGGTCGGAATCAGTGCCGGCAGCGGGCCCGGACGCATCTCAATTCGGCTTCGCTGCGTGCTCGGCGTGCGAACGAGCGCGGCGGCCGGCGCGCACGTAGCGGCGCGGCACGCCAGGAGGTGACTGACCTGTGGGCTTCTGGGCGTAGGGTATGCCGAACCAGGCGTCGACCTTGTTGCCGGTGGTCGCGGTCAGGGTCTTGCCCCTCACGCGGCCCTTCTTCGTCTCGACGACGAGCTCGTCGCGCTGCTGCTGGCGCTGGGGCCGGGGCAGCGGCTCGGGCTGCGCCTGCATCGATCCCCCCGCCGCCGCGGCCGGCTGCGACTGCACGAGCGTCGAGGGCGCCGCCGCGTGGTGTCTGCCCCGGTGCGCCGGCGAGGCGAGCGACCCGCGCAGGTCAAGGTCGAGCAGCAGCGCCAGCAGCAGCAGCAGCCACGGCGCCAGCTCCTGCCGCGACGACGTCCCCATGGCGCGGCGCGCGCTCCGCTAGCCTGCGCCCACTCGCTCTCAAGCTGCACGGGGCCCGGCCCGGCCCACCGGAGGCATGCGGACGCTCCAACGCACCCTGCGCGACCACGGCCGCTGCTGCTCCCCCTGAAACATCGAAGCAGATCCGCTGGTCAGGCTCGAGTCGCGCGCCCGACGACGAGGCAGCGCCGGCGCACGGCGAGTGTCGCGACTGCGGTGCTCGACGAGTGCTGGGACACGAGACGATCCTGGCCTCCGGGAGGCGCGGAAATCAAGGGCTCGCGAGATCCAAGCCAACGTCTTTGAACGTCTGCAATGAGTTCGCGTATATTTTCATTCAGGTTGTTGGAAGCGTGGATGTTGCGCCTGACCAATGCGAGACTCGTTCTACTGCGAGCGTTACGGAGTACCCCTATCGCTCCACAGCAAATTCCTAGCGGAAAAATTGTAGCTGCGCAAACTTAGTGAAATAGTATAAGACTCAGAAACAAAATCCACAACAATCCTGGAACAGCAGGAATCTTCGACTAAACGTTGGTTCAGCCGCTCAGTGCAAAGCCCAATTCGCCTTGCACATGCAATCTCTATCTCTTCCTCCGAATCTGCAGAAGTTATATCGAGCTTTATGATAACTAATGCGACGGATCGAACTTTCGAGCACTTCACCGCAGTTCTTGTACGAGTTTCGAATGAATTAAATCCGGATAACTGGCCATCAAAACATAGCGGTTCCACTTCAGCTTCTGAACGATCCAGTCAATATCTTTCCGAGTACGCTTCCAGAAGTTACTATGTTTCGGAAACATTCCCGTTGACGTAACACGGAAGACTGGTTCAGCTATGCTGCCATCCAAAAGGAAAAGGACGCAAGTGACGCTTCTATCGAAAATGAGTTTTTTATAGGATTGGGTAGCTTGAGAAATTTCAAAACTGATGAAACAACGCAAAAAAATTGCAAAAATTAAAAGTGCTTCAAAACCGAATCGGCAAATCAAATGATTCAGGAACGAAAATGACGAAAGGGCGAGAGTAACAAGGAATCTGCGAGGGCCTCGTCAAAAGTCATCGATGAAGCACGTAAAAAGGACGTAAAGGCTCTTACGCCCTTTTCACTCGGTATTGACATTCTGCCCAACGCGCTCTTGTAGACCGGCAGAGGCACACGTACTTACGTCCTTTTCGCTCGGTATTCCCGCTCCGTCCGACCTTGCTGAACAAATCGAACAGACGTAAACACAAGTTAGACAGTTACCTGGACCAGTTAAAGGACTTACGTTCTTTTCGGCCCGTATGCGGTCGCGCGCTTGAGCGCTAATGCCGAATGAGGGGGGCATAAGTCACTTTACGTCCTTTTCTCTGTGGAACACTGCATTGTAAAAGGACGTAAGTGACGAAAATAGTATTGTTTATTAAAAATGTCATTTTTTTCTGTAGAATGAAACAGGAGGTGATGGATATACTCTATATACAAGTTCTTAACATCCTAATCTGATTTTTTCATCTTATTTTAAACGCGTAAAGTCTTTTGCATCTTTCTCGATTTCGAGCCTGCTGCACTTACATCCTTTCCATTTTGGACGGCAGTATGGTGAGTGGATTTTTTCAAAAGCTGATGATCAATAGTACACGCAGACAACAAAGGACCGACTTCATTTCTCACGTCAACGCTTGAGTGATCAAAGTTTGTAAGCTCGATACTGAGGCGGTCTCTTTATAAGTTCTTCCTTCGTATCATTTCAACTTTTCTCAAGTTTATATACTCTATTCGACTCACGTAGGCACGAGTTGGTGCAAGTGTATCCTGGCTTACAAAGTGTGGAAGTAAGTGGAAGAAGAGCATTCGTACAGGCGCGTGTCGGATGACTGATTGAAAAATACGACGCAAAGTTTTCCGCGTGAAATTGCCAAAACGAGTGCGAATTCATAATGTGACAAACAAACGCCGCGGCCTTACCTGACTTGGTGCATACAGCTTGAAAAGCTCAAACACAACTCCGAAACTGCGAGTTGAAATCAAATTGCTTGGCCGGGAATTGAATCTTGCGTGTCAACACAATTGCTGTGCTACGTCAAATTGCGTCGAGCGCTCTTATATAAAGGCGCAAACGCAACCAATTTGACAGACGCGACACAAAGAGCTCGCTTCTCGCGCGAGAGAATCAATTACAGTCCAGCTTCCGGAGCTACGCCACCGCTTTGCCTCGAGACGCGCTCCGGAACGTGCGGCTATGCTCATACACATTTACGGAGGTAATTAAGAGCTCGCTCGACGCAAATCCCCGTCGCCTGTCTAATTCTTTGGCACATATTGCGAGCGTCACACGGCATACCTCCGCATCCGAAGAGGCCGGCGCATGTCTCGCATTCGGATTAACCAAGTCTACGAAATGCGCAGAGGCTTTGTCTCGATCCTCTCAGCCTCTGCATTGCGTTCTTCGAGCTTTTACATCCTCCATACCCTTTAACTTCTCATTCAGTTTAGAGTGTCCGCGAGTAGGAAATAAATACTTTCAGTTCAGTGATTAAGTCAGTATTTAATTTATTCATCAATTTCTCTCTGGAATCATGAAGGAACCAATTTTTTCACATCTCGAGGTTTCACGGAAAGTACAGTCCGTTTGCGAGGAACCCGGCAATGGCAAGGGGGCAGCAGCCCGGAACTATGAAGAAGAAGAAGTTCTCGACATACGGAGATCTAAAGAGACAAAAAAGGTCCCTAATCGAAAGAACAGCCGAGTATAATAAGAAAATGTGCAAGTCATTGTGAGAAAATTATATTTTCAAAGTGTAATATATCAAATAGAAACAATTGCGACTTTTGAATTTGCGAATATTGAGAGATTTATCAAAACAAAATCAATTCTGACAGATTATTAGACTCCCCGAACATGAGAATATGTCTGTCTGGTTGAACATCTAAAGGGTACATAATCGGAATCCCGTTTGAATTGTATTATGTCAGGGTGGTCGAGTGAGAGACTCGAGATAAAGATAAACAACTAATTTATTAGGTGCAAAATACAAATCACGTCCACTTCCTACAACGTCTCCCGAA
>JAPYYZ010001252.1:0-15894 GCA_030522705.1 Eretmocerus eremicus
TCTCTGAATAAAGAGATTTTTGTTGATTATTTCGCGAGTGATACTTCCAAGCCTTTTCACAACCGACTTCCTCAATTTTCCAAGTGTACGCATTCATATCTCGAATGCGCGTCACCAATCTCACATTATGTACTCCGATATGACTGATTCATATAGAACAGCTATGATTTTTATGCTTCCATATGGAGGTTTCGAGTGGCTTGAAAACCCTACCGAGTTCGGCGTGACCTCAGTCAGTTCGGATTCTGACGTCAGCTATGTAGAAGATCGACGCTGATCATCCAGCTCATCTCCATAAATTGCACGGAGATTATCCTCTAGTATCTGAGAAAATCATACCTCCAAGTCGTCACAGTGACAATGAAAGATTGCTCACTACTCTCTCGCCGGGAGAGAACTATGTGATCCATTATGAGAGTTCAAAACGAGCGATTGCCCTCGGACTGACTGTACGCATCAGAA
Organism: Eretmocerus eremicus; assembly: GCA_030522705.1. Lineage (NCBI taxonomy): Eukaryota > Metazoa > Arthropoda > Insecta > Hymenoptera > Aphelinidae > Eretmocerus > Eretmocerus eremicus. The sequence goes on from JAPYYZ010001252.1 coordinate 463, forward strand.
GGGGTATAGAGTTCAAACGAGAGGCTCGGATTCGACCATATATTGAGAAAAATACGATTTTTTGTCAGAATGCTGAGAACAAGTTCGAGAAGTCTATGTACAGAGCAATGATCAACAACGTTCATGGTGGAACGATCGAATCGGTTCGAAAACGGAGGAATATTATTCTGAAAGATTATCTGGATGGTCAATACGGAGCAGAATCATACATTCCACTCCCGCAGTTTCATAGACTCACCGTTTTCAACGAGGAATTTGGAGCAATAGAGTTAAAAACTGTCAGTATACTGTTTGACAAACCCATTCACGTTGGGTCGGTAGTCCTAGACTTGTTAAAAAGCTCATGTATGATTCTCACTATCACTTCATGTTAAAAAAACTCGATTCTCGAGCTTGCAAGCTCCTCTATACAGACACAGATCTTCTCTTATACCCTCTGAATAATCTGAACCCGTACACGGATTCCATTCTCCCCTGCTGTGCTGATTATTTCGATACGACCGACTACGCACCAGATAATCTTCACGGCATGCTCAGGATGAATGGAGAAGTTCTCAGAGGGATGAAGGATGTGATGAATGGGGCAGTTATTGAAGCAGGCTTTTCCGTAAGATCTAAATTGCACGCGACTTTGTGCGAGAAATCCAGCGAAAAGCTCGGGGGAAAGGGTATTACCAAATCAGCATTGAGAGATAAATTGTCTCTTCAAGATTATGAAGATTGTTTATTCAATCCAGAATCTGCCTGGCTTGATCAAAAACGAATAATATGTGAGGATTATACTCTGAACACAATGAATCGCCGAAAGATCAGTCTAAGCTTTGATGATGACAAACGCATCACACATGCTGATCTTGTACATTCATTTGCATAGGGCGATTGTCACCTGAGACTGAGAAACGAATCTGATTAATACATGCATTTGCACAAGGCTATTGCCACTTGAATCTCAACACTATTACATGGGGCGAATGCCGCTTGAGGCTAACAAACGAATGGCAAATCGAATACGTCTGATTTCTTGCACCACGAAGCCTGTCCCATCGCATACCACTCCACCAATACTCTATCTCCTTGACGTTTCAAGATTCTCTCCAAGAAGGTAACATGAGGCTGTGGCACACGTTTGAGCTCAGCTTCGTAACAGCTACCAGCGATCTTCTCGCCGTCAATGTCCTGCAGCTGATACGTAACCGGACTGGTATCTTGTACTCGGTAGATGGTGAAAGTCTTGGTCCCCCAGTTGGGTAGGTAGACTTTCTCAAACAACTGCTTATACTCACTCAAGCGGACAACGTCGCCGACTACATATCCTTATTTCTTCGAAAAATTCCTCCGAGCATGAGCTGTGGATAAGAGTTCTGCCACAATCTCGTCTTGTTCATCGCTTTCTTTCTGAATCTGGGCCGGTTTCAATCCTATGGTTCGATGTTCGGTATTGTTGTACTCTTTGATGGAGTCCTGAAGTATCTCCATCCACACATATTCCCCTCTGAAGGAGAATAATTGATATAGTCTTGATCCTATTGTGCGCACTACGCGCTCGCAGATACTGGCCTTTTGACAGCTATATGTATAGTGGAAATTCATATTGTTGTTTTCTCTCACATCGGTTATATTAATCAGGGAATCTTTGTTGTAGAATTCTCATCCTTTGTCGGACTGCAAAATTTTCGGTACACGTTTCGCTCTATCCAATATTTTCGCGAACGCGTTTTCTACTTCAATGCCAGTTTTCATCTTGACCGGCTCTGCCCAAACGAATTCCGAGAAAGCATCGAGCACTATGAGAATATACTTGGAATTTTCGCTGAATTTCGCGTGTCAGGGTGTCACAGCCAAATCCATCTACCATAAATCGTCGACTCCTTGCACTTCCATTCTCCGACACGAAGAATTTTTTCTAGCTAGAGCATGAGGTTCTTGGATGAGTTGAGTCTCCTCACGGCTGAACCTCCCCATGAGCTTTCCTTCTTCCTCTGATTCACCAACTCTGAACTATACCTGTTTCAGTTCTTTGAAGAACTGATTCAAACGGAAATTAGCTAAAAATTGTGTTAAACCTAATTGTCGTGACTAATCTGCACTCATTTTCTGATATTTTTTGCGAGTTCTTGCAATGATTCCATGTTCCTCTCGAGAGTCGTCTGTTTGAAACTGATTTGTGAAATCGCACAATTGAACGAATTTTCAGCGCTTAAACTTTCTCCGAAAACGTCGGTATTCATGACTGACCAGGATTCGTCATGAACCTTCATTCTATAGTCTCAGAGAGGGAGGGTGAGATAGAGTGAAATGAACAAGAAGAGTTTTTTGGGATGATTTATTCAGAATCCTTACGAAGGAAGTTATATTCAGCGTACAACATGAATTCAACATCTTTCAGAGTACATCTGAACATCTCATTATCCTGATAATCGCAGCTAGAATGTGGATAATCTAATGTGAAATAATCATCTGCGCATACTTTCACAGTGAATGTTGAGTATCCAGGATATTGTGTTGTTTGCGAAATATTTTGGTGGGAAATCCTCGAGCCATTTCTTCTTCTCATGAGTATTCACGTAGACGTAGGTTATCCTCCCATTGTTGCATGTGCTCTTGATAATCCAATCCGCGAGGTTGGTTCTTTCGTTCCACGGTACGTCCTCATGACTCCATTTGAAGCCGTGAATATTGTAGTAAACGTATCGGGTGCGTCTGGCATCTCTGCAGTCTAGTTCCATGTACGCGAAAGGGGCTCGAATGGTATAACATTCCTTGACTTTTGCATCAAATATGAGGATAGCGACCTCTTTCCGAATGATAATATCGCCCGAACCAATCTGAAATTCTTGCGACCTTGTTCGTTCTCAATGGGCGAGCATGGAGAATCCTGCATTAGACAACTTTGTGAGCTATATTTGTTAGGAGATTGTAACGGAAAATGTTGTCGTGTAATATCAAACTCAATCCTTGAGTATTACGAGGTAAGTTCTCCTTGCACTCGAATTCGATCCTCAAATCAACCGGAGGGTTCTTGATTGCATCACTTCGTCGCGAAGAGTCAATCACGAATATAGGAGCGAACGTTGTATAGTCGTTTCTCGACAAGATGACCTCATCCTCGCGACTTCTGTAATAAGATTTCTTGAACGACGCGTACATGTGATACAGGATCGAAACATGTTTGTTTCAGTTGAAATCTACAGCAATGGGTTCGTATGGATACTGTTCGCTGTTTAGGTAGACTCTGATACTATTCAGTTTGCACTGATCAAGAGTGGTTGCCGAGACTTTTTTGTTATTCTTGCGATCCGTTTGTAGCGCGAGAATTATGTATCGTGGTTTCTGTAGTTGATTTGGAGATTCGACGGACCGAACTTGTTCATCGGTTTTTTTGAGCGAAGGACATTCAATCAGCTCCCAGCTTCGGGAGTATATTATGAAGAAAATGTTCTTCTCGACAGACTTGAGAATATTGGATTCTCCAATGTCAAGCAGCACTACAAAAGGCATAGCCCGAGCAATAGAGTCGATATATATATATATATATATCTGCAGATTGCATTCATTATACGTAACCACTACACAATTTTCATCGGACTTCGAGCGAATCATAATCAACTCGTGCTTTGAATGGACTGAAATTCTCTTGGAATCCTCGCAGAATCTCAATAGTCTCTTCAAAGGCACTGCAAAATCGAATACGTAACTGTCTTTACATATATCAAAGTTCCCAATGTTCTATCCAGCATTGGTCATTGAACGTTCTTCTGCTCGTGAAATGGAAAGATACCCTCTCAGAGTGCTCATCAAACCAACGTGTTTGCGTCTATCGATCGTGGAGCCATTCAGAGAATAATGTTGTTTCTTAAACCGGAGTGCTACGGGATTATTTGTACCTGTTATGCTAGGATCCTTGTCGGAACCTATTCAACCATTGTTGAGCAAATAGCTCTCACAAGGTGATACGTACTTATCCTGTGACTGAATATCAATTCTGATCTCGTCATTCTCATTATAACTATGTGGAGTATATGAATGGGAAAATTTCACGTCCTCACTGACGACGCGTTCTTCCAGTTGAGGATTTGCGAGAATATCGAATGGATCGTCCATTTCTACGCATTTGAACCCCAGTGACCGGGAAAATTCAACGTTCTTCTGAGTTAGAGGGATTTTCTGCACGGACGTTGACTTGGGACGATAAGTTCGTCAAATGGAGGTGGTTCTCGAACGAGTTTTATTATATACGATCATTCCTCACTTGTGAATATATATACCTGAAGAATTACGGTCCTACCGCAGAAATTGACCAATTTCCCGTCTCGATCGTAATTTTTCACACCGGAATGATCGATCTCATGTACGTGAACTGGGAGATAGATTCTATGTCTTGGTACCATATCTATGGAATATCCAACTGAGACGAGGGTAGGGAACTGATACAGCGAATGGGTTTCAGTAGAGTTGTGGAATGCGCCGGAAATGATGACACACTCGAGCCTGATGACTGATAGATTTTTGATCTTGACAAGTTCACTGGATTTATGCCAACGCCGAGCAGGTAATACTTGAGTATCACCTGCTCGGCGTACTTCGCTGCTGAATCCCAAGAGAGGACCCAAGTAATTAGGTTCCGAAAAATCGATTGGATAGTAGGGAAAGATATCTATTTGTAACGTAATCTCCTTGGCTCTCAGAATGAGTGGGTACTCCCTCTCTCCCAATGTTTGTCCCTCGACCTCGATGAGGTACTCAGCCAAAAGTTCTCGCAGAGAAATGTGTAGATTTTTGAGTTTGTAGGAACCTCCTCATATGAAGTGTACTTGATCGTCGTAATAGAAACAATTGTCACTAGAATCGACGTTTGGTTTGGAATCGACTGCGAGTAAATGCACCAATGCAAGCTCGTACTTCTCCACACTCGCGTGAATGGGTGATGAAACGGGTGCGCTGAGAATCGAACTCGTGCCTGGTAATGAGGAAGTTTGAGACATAACTGATCAACATATGACGCAGCAACTCATTTTATAGATTTTTTCTTCAATAATTTCAGACGAAGCTGTCCGCAATTAGTTCAGCTACACTGTAAAAAAAACTCTCCGGCGAAACCTCGTCGGAACAGGGCGATCCTATGCAATCGACTGGGGAATCACTATTGGGCTAGGTAGAGTACAGCGCGAGTTGTGAAATCTCTATGTTCAACATGGGTCGGCTCTTTATCCAGTGTCCAACACAGGGATTCCACAGCTCCGGGTCGGGGTTCTTCCATGCACCGACTGGTAATTCACCGCGCGCGCTGTGAAAACACAGCTCAACTGGTGCGTTCCCCCGCCGTGAATAATGCAGGCTTTTTTCATCATCCTGACCTGAGAATGCCCCCTTCGAACGCGGTTTTGGGGTTGTCATGATGGAAGCTCATTACTGCTCTGTGCTTTGAGGTTCATCCCGGGCGCGCGGGAATTCTTCCCCTCGCTTTGCTCGGTGACTGAATCATTCTAGAGCCCGGACGGACTGTGCACCTCCAGGGCAATGTACTATTTCCATGAGAACACATTCTACGTGGCTGAGAACTCGTCAGAAGAGTTTTTATTGGGATTTCGGCCTCGTTAATCCATGAGATCCATCATTCTTCAAGATTGGATGAGAGAATAAATGTCTTCACGTGAGTGCGTTCCGTACGGTAGACGTTCCCCTACGCCGCACAGTGGGAGACTTGCATCTTTTTGTGTCAAAAGTTAGCAACTACAGTTCTAGACGTGCTATTAACATGATTCAAAATGGATATGGCAGCTCAAGTCTTGCAGAATATGGGGAAACCCATGCGGTGAACTACTCCCCATTATCGTGGAAAATGGATGAAATCTGGAAAATAGGTGTGATTTGCATTCTACCACGAGATACGGGGAGTTGGTAAGTCTGTGTCATCTCTGATTCATTCAAATGATCGTTGGATAGAAGTTCTCATACCAACGTGATATTCTTATTGGCTTTCGACGCTTCCCCGGTCCGGAAGAGTATCGGAAAACTCGGAAAACCCCCCTTGTGGGTAATTTGAGAAATTTTGAGTTCCACCCTGGAACAAGTCCTACTGACCAACTGATCGTGAGTGATCAATCAATCATCCTACCCCTCCCCGCCATCTCTCTCCTCCCCCTTCAAATTCTCGCTCGATTTCCGAGACTGAACATGCCATAGGTCGATGGGGGATGATCTAATGTTCCAATTGATCGATTCGGAGTATTAAACCATTCCTCGTCAACTGCAGGGATGCAAAACTGTTCTTCAGACAATTGAGTGTGCATTTTAGAGATACCTGAAGCATTTACCTGACAGGATATCGCTTAGGAAGTAAAAAAATCTGATGGTGAGTTCTGGCTGAATTTAAGATTCTTGTTTGGAAATAGCAAAAATCTGCTGATGCTCGGCCGAAAAAAACCTATTTATGAGATCATTTATGAGACGATTGACTAAGCCACTCTCTCCTAGCATACATGCTACTGAGCCGAAGCACGGCAAAAAACTGAATTCCTCGTACAATAATCGACACATTTATAGCTTTGTGCTACGTCCTCTTCATTAGTCACGATGTGATTGGTCAGACAAGAAAGGGGATTTCAATCATCAATCTGAATAACTACGCAGATCGTGTGAAAGGAGGGGAGCCGACACGGAAAGCTACTACGCGACAGCATTCGTTGCATAATTTGTAGACCGTCCAATCGTGGGAAAACAAATGGGTTGATCAGCTTGATCATGAGCCCGAACGGTATCGTGTTCAATAACATCTACGTGTATTCCAAATCGTTCCAACGACCAAAGGAGTAGTTTTTGGAGGCTATAATGAACGACTCTCCTGAGGACGGTATGAACTATTACACCTCCTTAACCAACAGCGAGATCGTGGATCCCAAAGATGCAAGACTTCACTCCATCTTCATTTTCGGTGGTGTATCAACAGAGGAGGGAGATAAAATTTCTGCTATTCCGCAATAGAACACCACGTACATATAGATTCTTTTTATTTAACACAATCTCACACGTGCGTACCGGAGAAGCTTTTGAGGTATCACCTTAATATCCTCATAATTTTTCAGATTGATCTGACCAGTTCACGCGTGATACACAATAATCACGTCAATACAGACATGGATCTTGGACAGTTCAAACAGTTGTGTTCAAGCTGTTCGAGGGATAAGAGCGGATTCCTCATAATCGTAGAGGACGATCCCAAAAATTTCGGAAGATACAGGCGAGGCTTCAGCACGTTCATAACATCCGATCAGGATCAACCGTCTCGTGAACGTGAAAATGGTGCGAACGCAAAAAACCTGTCAAGAGAGCGGATCGGGAGAGAGGCGAGATGGTGAAACAAGTCGCCAAGACAGCTTCAGTGATTCGGCGAAAACATAGCGTCTTCAAGCTCGGTAAAATGGGAAATTGCGAGGGAGCCTCGGGGAACTTACGGCCTCTCGTGCAACCTTTGAGAGAATTGATCAGCAATACTATTGATGTGAACAAATTGGACGTTGAGAAACTCAAAAGCGAACCGATCGACGGAGACGCATTCTCGGAAAGCGATAACGAGGGAAGTTTCTCTAGTGATAATCAATTGGAAATTTCGGGACTTCCCCAACGATTCAGCTTCAACGAAGAACGTTTGAATGCAACGATATCCCCACCACCCAAACTGCTACAACCGTTCATTAGAGCTACAAAAACTTGCAGTCAGAATTCAATCAACGAATAGTCCTCTTCTGATGAGAATTTACCGTCGCCGAATCCTTGAGAGGCTGATAATGTGGATCCTCTGGAAGAATCTATTCAACAAATTGTAGAGAATCCTGGAGAGTGGACAAATTTCCAAGATTTCCTATAGGAGAATTTGGAAACTCTGTCGTTGAGATATTTCTCAGAATTCTTCAGAGACCATGAAAGTGCAGATATCACGTATTGGCCTCATTCCGGAAATAACACGTTGATGCTGGGGAACGAAGCTCTCGATTTTGGTAAAAATGATGATAGAATTATGTCGGATGATCGATTTTTATCGGAAGGTACACAAGGTCTATTCGAATTAATATTCAAGGATAAGCCGAAACATTATAAGCTACACGATGTTGATCAAAATAAGGAGATTCAAACTCTGATGAGTGCTCACAAGCGCGATCATGACGAATCGAAACGTACACTGAGCTCGAAAGGAGGAGAATATGGAGAAATTATCGCTTCCATGTTCAAATCACAGATTGGATCGGGATTGCGAGAACTCCTGGGAGACATTAAAAGCGATACAATGAGATTACACGGCTCTGATCACTAAATCGATTACGTCTACTGGGATGATGTAGATGAGATAACTGCTAGTCTTGAGCTCTTGCTCAGTGATCTGGAAGCTGGTGATACAACTGGACGTGAGAGAATGATAGAACTCCTGAGCGAATCACGTGAGGGGAGTTACATCCTATGAAGAAGCGCACGGATCGATATTCGATTTATTGTATCCTGTACATTCGTCTTGAATACTTATACTGCAAAAATGGAGAAAGCCGCTCAGAACTCCTCGCTCTCTACTGCTGAGAAGAAGGACGGTCCTCTGGGAATTCAATCGAGTACTCTACATATTCTTGGAAATGGAAATAATGAAACTCCGAATCTGTCTCATGATTTGGGAGCAGTGTCTCGTCAAGGAGGATCGAGTGTGGCGCCAAACGGTTCGCGAATCAAAACATTGCACGATGCAGTAACTGGTGAGTATGAGGAAACGTTACGTGATTCTAATACATCTCAACCCACATTTTCTTTTCCACAGAGCTCGAGCATAACATGGATGTGGGAGATAGAGAGGTTTTCACGCTCGATGAGATTAGTTCTGACCTATTGCAGAATTCGAGCAAAGACGAGAGCAGAATGATTGAGCAAATTGGAAAAGCTGTCGTCCTTTTGCTGCAAGCTCTAGATGATAACATGGGTTACGTGCAGAACAAAATCGTGGGGAACATTCAAAAGATGAACGAAAATTTTGATTCTTTGAATTCAAGATTCAGAACATCCACCAGAAACATCAATCTGAGAGTGTGCACATTGGAACAATGCCATGAAGCTCGCGGAAAAACCCTGGGAAATTTCACAACGAAATGCAAGAAAGATGAGAATCAATCCTCCGAAGCAGAGAATGAGCTCATTGGCGCTCAGGCCGATAACATCTTCTACAGGAGTCAGGTGAGTGAGTCAACAAAATTATTCGAGGACCGTCCTGCGAGTTCTGAGGATCGATTCGATACGATTGAAGAAACAATGGGTGATATGAACGATAAAATCAGTGACATGCGTCACACTACTAGCACTCTATCAGATGTTTATTTGAAAATCAATCAAGAGTTTGTGAATTTGAAAGATGTGATGCGTAAAGGAATGAACGACGTACACACCGTCATTGCCGGCCTCTTTACTACGGAATTACTTGGCATCAAAGATTCGCACTATAAATTGGCTGAACGATTTCGAAAGAATATTGGATATATGAATATGAACAATCACAGAAACTCCAGCTTCATGGATACTATTATTGGAAGGCGAGGCGAGACGATCAATAAGATTACAGAGATCAAGGGGAAAGAAGTCATGCGGAATCAGGAGACAAAAAATTCAAGTTCTCAGTTTTACATCTCGGCACCTGCTCTTTTGAGCTCTATCCGGACGGCACCCATGTGCGTGGGGTTGAGTTACTCTTAACCAGCGCGTCAGCAACTGCCAACTACCGATTTCACCTCGGTGAGGGGGATCTACAGTTTAGGGTGGGCTCCGAACCACCGAGACCACCGTGGAAAGCACATGAGGAAAAATGTCAGCGGTGCCAGCCGGAATTCGAACCCTGGCCTTCCGCGTGGGAGGCAAGGACCTCATCCACTCGGCCACAGCGGCCTCTCAATGAGGAGACAAAAGCTATAATACAAGCTTTTAGGGCTCACATCGATAACTTTGGAAGAGTTCTGGATCATCTGAGCAGAATGCAGAGAATAGAAGGGTCCGCCGATGATCGTCTCGACAACAAGATACAAGATGATCGTTCTGCAATTCAAGATATCAGGGGCAGAATCGACCGATTGAATGAGAGCATTCATCATCATTTGAAGATGTATCTTCTTTCATATTTTCTGAACAATGTACTCTTTGTGTAAGACACTATGCTGTGTAGATATTCGTACTCCTTAATGAAGCGTCTCGCACGATATTTCGCCTTGTTTCCTCCAGAACCTCGTCTGATTTGTGAAATGCTCCCTGCTCCGCAAGATGGATATGGTGCAACTAGCACTCTTGCGACTTGTGATGAACGAGTCACGCGCACCTCGCTCCGCGAGGTGCGTGTAACTCGATGTAACCCTTTAATGTAGCAATAAATCGCTCCTCACAAAGTTCGCAGCTTAAAACAACGTGATAGGTTCTAAAACAAGAGAACTTGCTTCACATCCATTTACATTTGCCTTGGGGAATCATCTTTCTCGTTTTGAGGAGTGATGCATAACAGCTGCAGGAGAGATTGCATGATATATGAAAGAAGATCGGTTTGTTCATCGGCACAGTTTGTTGATTCTGTCGTTTCCTAGTCGCGTTTCCACAAGTTCTCAGCTTCATCATGTTTAGAATTGGCTACGAAGGTCAGTGAACATTCTTCAAGACTCAACTTAGTTCAAATATTCGCATAGTTGCAGGACATCTAGAGATAGTTGAAGCTGTGACAAAAAAGCAACGAAGTGAGTATTTGGCATCTCCCAACTCATTTTCAATGATCGAATCGAACTAAGACACAAGTTTCGACTCCACCATCCAATTCGAAACGTCAACATTCCACTATGAAAAATCGAGCTATTTCAAAAAGTTAGGAGACAGTGAATGGGAAATGGATCTGAAGGAGACTGAATTTATACCCTGTCTAGATGACTTATTCTTCAGAAAAGGGAACATTATCGAAATTGTTCACTTTATCAATCTATTCGAATACATGATGCAAAACGTCTTTCTTGTTCATGTGGAGCTTGAAGAATGTGACTATGCTCAAATTCCATCTGAGGCATAGTGACGTTTTCCAATTCTTATTTTTATCACAACCAACTAAGTTGGAAGGTTGCTTAGTGAATATGGAGTTATGCGTTGATGAAAGATTAACGTATCAAGCTATTTACAAGGATTATTCAGGAAATCGATGGGATTTTGATGATTCATTCATCTCTTATCTAGTTCACGATCTGAGTATATTCTACTCTGCCGAATATTTTGATCCAAGCTTGCTCATCTCGAGTAATTGGGAGATTGATCTCGTTTATTCAAAGAATTATAATCCCGGATTGCAATGCGATCATTATTTCATCGGAAACATACATCAAATGTTTGACTTCATTTTGACTTATGGATCTTGTTTCAAATTCGCTCAATTTATTCAACTCAGAGTGAGATCTTCATGAAACTCTGCTCTTGTATCATTTCAGAACAAGTAGAAATTTTGAGAAGAATAGGGGATCGAATCAGCCTATACTTCATGAAGCATATGTATCTAGAAGACATATTTTCAAAATATGAACATTCTGGAATGTGTTCTGATGGAAGTCAAATCATTTCAATGTTCTCATATGTTCTCATGGGTGTCGAACTATATAGACGATGTTCATTTCGATGAATCAAAATGTAGTCCTTGGGAGGTTGATCCAAGTGATACAAAATTTAATCTTCTTTCACCTCCAATCTATGATGTGAGAGGGAATAGTCATGAAATGTGAAAATAATGGAACAAGATCGGTGTATGTTGGGTTACATTCAGTTCGTCAAATTGAGTCTTAAACAATTTCAACAGGTCAAAAAGCATTGATTGAAGATCAACTGGAGCGAGGACATCCTGAAGCCTTTTTCATATCACTCAAAGACCATCAAATTGAACGAGACTATATTCACTCTATCGTATTCAATATAAAGAGGACTTTCAAAGAATCTGACATCTTTCATAAAATCAGAGGAAGCGAGTGGAAGATTGATCGAAAGTGTAACTTTAGCTCATTCATTTCTCGTGATCACAATAAGAGAGACAATATTCGTGAAATAATATCATTTTTGACACAGAACAGAGGCTCACTTGTGAATTTTCAAGTGGTACCGTTACAACATGAGTTAGAGATCATAAAAAAACACAGAGAGCAGTTGGAATCTTCCTAATACTTTTTCTGTAGATTGAAAAAAAAGGTCGAAGATATCTGTCGACAAGATCTAGTGATGGAGGGAGCATTCGAATTGGTGTACATCTTTCCAATAGTTCTCAAGGTTAAGCGCTCATCAAGGAGTGTGCCATTTGAAAAATTTGAAAAAATTCTATGGGAAATCAATTATAACGAATGTAATCATAACCCTATCATTTTTCATGATTATCATCATCAAGGAAATCTGAAGGGGGTTCTGGAATTCCTACATGATAATTGTAATCTACTCGTAAACGTTCAAATTATTGTACTTAAACCAAATATTGAGGAAGTGTTCATTCCAAATTCACAGAACAATTGCAAACCATGGAAGCATCACTAGCAAGCATCACTGACCGAGATTATCTCGAGGCGCTGCAAAATTTCTCAACGAAACGAATCAAGGATGGATGAATCAATCATTTCTCCAATCATTCTCGAAAGCAACTCAGAGTCACAGATATTTCTAGATTCCCTTAGAAGTCAATGATTGGTTGACAAAAATGTCTGCAATTTTGATCCGTCAGTATCGATTCTTTCACGGAGATATTGAAGATATTGTAAGATTCATCCATAAGTATCGTGAGATTACAGAAGAAGTGCAGATTGTTGTATTCAAAGCTGGAAATGGAAGAACATATTGTGATTGGGTGTTTTTTCGCTTTCCCCTTACGGAAGAGTCGCGAGCCACTCGCGCGCGCTCTACGCAGCCCATCCGTGAGTCGCGGAGGGCGTTCGTGAGAGGCGAAACCCGGAGGACTCCACGGGATACGGCGGAGGTGGTGGGCCGATCCGTTTCCGAAGAAAATAAATAAACGTACCAAATTTATATAAGGAGTCTTTTCATTGAAAGCCTTGTCCGATCCCTTATTTATATATGTATACTTGATTATTCGGACTTATGACGACCGATTCTACAAATATACAGTTTTATGACGACCATCGGCGTTATGACGATCGATCGTCATAATAGTATACAAATATAGGCACTTATGACGACCAATTTCTTCTACAAGTATAGACAATCATGATGACCAAATTTTTTGTTTTGGAGAATTTGTCAAAATTTTGATACCGTGGAACGTACTGTCTAAGCAAACTCCTGTCATCTCCTCGGAACCAGTACTTAGAGAGATTATTGAGTTTTTGAACGCAGAACCACTGTCTGAGCAAACTTCTGTCATCTCCTCGGAGTCGGTACTCAGAGGGATGGTTTAGTCTTTGAACGCAGAACTACTGTCGAAGCAAACTTCTGTCATCTCCCCGGAGTCGGTACTTAGAGGGATGGTTTGGTTCTTGAATGCAAAACCATTGTCTACGCGAATTTCTTTCATTCGGTTCGAAGAACAATGAAAAACATCGGTCGTCATAATGTATTGATACTTGTAGAGTTGTATCTAAACTGTGGTAGTCATGAGTGTCTATACTGCTGACTTATATATACACTGACTGATATATACATAGTATTTCCACTGGGAGCCGCGCTCGATCCCTGATAGGAAGGCAAGAACGCATGAGAGCTGAGCAGTTTGATGCAGCTGCGCAAGAAGTGGGACCCGCTCGGTGAGTAGAGGAACACATGCAGCTTAGCGGGGCCCGAGTGCAGCTGCAGCTTGGGCGGGAACCACTCGCAAAAGTACAGGAACACATGCGCGTGCAGCTGCAGGAGAGCCCGCTCGCGAAGAGAGTGCGTACACATGCAGCTTGACACGCAGCGAACATATGGCGAAGGCGTGGTCCCGAGCTGCTTGGGCGGGGGCCCGCTCGCGAAGAGCGTATGGTAGGCAGCAAAGGCGGGGCCCGCTTGTGAAGAGCGCGCCGATTGATTGAGAGGCGGGTCCGAGCCCGCCACGTAGGAGCGAGGAGTGGCGCAACTATGACTTACATTGTGCAACTTCGCATAATGTTGTGCAATGATTACATCGTGCAACTTTGCACCATGTTGTGCAATAATTGCGCAAGGTCATTCCCAGGTTACCGCTGATGCCAGGTCGTCGAGGATGCCACTCAGGGTGGCAGCCGCTGGGGAAAGCCTCGGGGATGGCCTTGCGGGGGTGGCCTTGCGAGGGTGACCTCGCAAAACGTGAATGTAGTATCCGTACAGAACACCCTACTGCAGTTTGGGTGTTTCAGAGGCTGCGGTGGCTGCCGAGATAGAGGAAATGGTGAAAAGAGCATAAAACAAACAGAGAACGAATGTTTCACGTTCCAGATCGCGTATAATCACAAAATGAGTGCCCAACTCAGATTTTGCATGAATCTCCACGTTTTCAACTGTAACGAGTTAGGGGTCCCTTGGTATAGTCCTCCGTCGAGCACCAGCACTCAACAGGGGAGGTATGGAAGGATTCGGTCAGCGGATGAAATATCCAAGGTATCTGTGTCTAATCCAATTGATTGATAAATGATATGAATCCGAGAGAGAGAGACTGCTACATTCGTGGTTTTGATGATTCTTAGAGAAGAGGCCCTCAGAGGCTGAGGTCGCACGTCCCACGATGCGCCTAAGATATGTAAGTCTGAGTCTAGAAGCTCCCGTCCGGAAATGACTCTACTGACGATACCTGCGCAACGGAAGCTAAACTTCAACTGTGAGTCTAAAAGCTCCTGCCGTAGCTTTTGAGCTCTATTCATACCAATCGCGAGGCTATTGTCAAGTCAGGGGAGGATGCAGCTGAAAGCCACTCTGTGCGTCATAGTCTGGAGCTTGGGATGCTCCCCTCCCCCCCTCACTCAAGGCCGTTCATGATACTTCATCAAATGTTTCTAGATGCTTCTATACGTCAGCTCATTACTCATAATCTATATATAGGACGACTTAGGGAGCCTGTATCCCCCTCTAGGGTGTGCATGACCTTGACGAAGTGAGGGGGCTTTAAACAAAGATGCACACCGACCAATCCACGAAATACTTCACACCCGTAGCGGCTCTATTTCATGGGTCATCCCGAAGGCGACTTCAAGAGAGAGATGGTGAAACGCGGGGACCCGGAGATGGGTATCTCTACCGCTGACAACCACCGAGAGTTACAACCGCGAGGTAAGTCGTGGTGGCCTGCAGATGCATACTCTTGTCCACTGAGGCAACGACACGGGGTGGCCCCGAGGGACTGTTGACCCCCCGCACAGTGGGCTAAAAAACGGAAATTTCGGCAAAATTCTGATTCACCTGGGTATTGCTCCATCCGGGACGTACGATAGGTCAAATTGTAGCCAAGACGAT
>JAPYYZ010001253.1:0-15893 GCA_030522705.1 Eretmocerus eremicus
CTCTCTCTCTCTCTCTCTCTCTCTCTCTCTCTCTCTCTCTCTCTCTCTCTCTCTCTCTCTCTCTCTCTCTCTTTCCTCTCTCTCGTCTTTCTCGGGAGTTTTCTTTTTTTTTATCGTTGTATTTAGAATCGTTGTATTATTTATCGTTGTATTTGTCATTGTATTTAGAATTTACTATGAAAAAATCTAATAGCATGAGACTGTGTTCGGGAGGTGAAGAATTCCTCATCTACAACAGAAATTGTTTTTTGTGTTCTAATTTCAACTAGAAATGAGCGCAGCTTTTTTGGCATCCGGAAATTTTCCAGAATGAATCGAAAATCGTCTCGAAGAAATGGAAGAATTAAACTTGAGTAAAGATTGACACTAACAGGGATAGTGGAATTGGAACAACCGGCAATGATCACAGGTAGAAAATTGCCTCTGCTTGTTCATCTAGTTCACAAGAGATATCTTTCTTCTGATTCCAGAGACCGTATCTCTTTTATCACATCAAACAGAAACAACGTCAGATGGGAACTCTGAACACAATTCATCGGGCGATGAGGACTCGCAAGTACGATTGAGGCTAAAACGGAAGCTCCAACGCAATAGGACTTCCTTTTCAAACGAGCAGGTCGACAGTCTAGAAAAAGGTCTGTATTCAATGTCTTTATTATTATCATCATCAGAATAAAATTGATAGCTTCGATCCATTCACACGTAAAAGTCATTTGATCGAGACGTAGAGTTATTCACGGTTTTTATAAATAGAAATTCGGTCCTAGTCGAACCAAAATCATGTCTCGTTATTTTCTCAAAAACATTGTTAAATTCAAAAATGCAATCCAGACGAGGGTAAACAATTTTTCTCTCTAAATAATTTGGAACCTCCATTGCGGACGGGCGCGTAAACAAAGCGAGTTAACGCCCATGCACGAAAAACACTAATGGCCCGCCGTGGAATTCCTCAATTCTCAGTGAGCGAATCGAGTACGGGACAACGCGTGAGAGGAGAGCAAAAGAGAGAACGAGAGTTACGCTGGGCTTAATTAGCCCAACGCGCGGGCGTGAAAGTCAGCGACGAGCATGAGCGCGATAATTGGAGGAAAAACGCGCGCTGCACGTGGACGTGGCCCACTCTATCCGGGATTGTCGTTACTATTTTCCGTACTATGTGTCGTAGTAGCTACTGTTGGCCCAGCGGCGCGTGGGGCAGGTGGTACACACGTCCGAGAGAGAAAGAGAGAGGGAAAATAACGAAGCACTTGTTGCGACTTGTGTTGTGTTTTCAGAATTCGAGCGGACGCATTACCCGGACGTGTTTGCACGGGAGCGCCTCGCCGAGAAGATTGGATTGCCCGAGGCACGTATCCAGGTGAGTGTGAATGTGTGGCGTGAGTGTGACAGAATTTATCCCTTATGCTGATCTGCACCAATCCCGAATTTCCGTATTTTCACGCGTATTAGTTGTGCAATAAGAGCAAAAATAGCACCAGCAAAATTCGCTTCTCTGGTCGATGTTGACCCGTCCTCGCTGAGCTAACTCAGAGTGAGTTTTGGCTGTCTCAGAAACTACTGGGTGGATGACTCATGGCTTGGCTTTTATGTGAATACGTGGAAAATGTGACCACTAGTCCTAGTCACATTGGGTAATTAATTATGTGTCAGTTGGATCTGTAATGAAGTAATCAAATGTTCGCGTGAGCCGATTCACTACATATGAGAACCATGTGGTACAATTTGAAATTCCGTATTATTCTCATCATGTTCATTACCGAGAGTCTCTTAAGAATCTAATTTTCTCAATCTCATGATTGATTATACCATCTCAGCATCAGATAGGAGGGGAAATTTCCTTTTTGGTACTTGTTGATCTCAAAGCGACGTGAATTACATTCTTTGACGAGTAACCGATTGCGTGATGATTTTGTTATGGATTCTGTGACCATTCTATCAATTTTTTAAGAATATAATCACGATGAATGATCATCCATAACAATCAGTTGAACGTGCGACTTTTTCCCATCAGTACATTGCAGGGAGGCGATTTGTGATTTTGGTGCTCGCCGACATACGCACTTCACTCTTTCTTCTAGTGTCACAAAACAATTTCATCATAGACAATTCCTCACGATCTCTCCACATTTCAATCAGATTCTGCTTATCCAGGAAACTTGTGCGACCGAAGCATATCGCTGTCCGAAGTTGTATTGAGAATCTCGCGGTAATTCCCTGGCTCGGTCTTGTGGCTCCGTCGGGTTCAACACTTTGATTAAGGCCACATCGTCACCTTGAACGTCGCCGGAGCCAAGAGCGGCTCTGCAGGCTCAAAGTTACACTCGAGTGGAACAGCTGCGCGCTCGCGCGATTTGATGCGTGATAGAGCGCGAAAGGGAGCTCTGGCGCTGCTGGCTGTGCGCGCTGGCGTGCCCGCGAGAGAGGAAAGTTTGCCGGGGCCAACGACGCGCGCCTTATCCCACTCCCTCCGTCCTCACTCTCACCCTCTCTCTCTCTCTCTCCCTCTCTCTCTCTCTTTCCACCACGCTGTCATTAATTTTTTATGAGTCACGCGCTCGCTGCTACTCATCCTCGTATACCTTGCGGAAAAATTGATTTTTCCAGTTTTTTCCCCGCGGCGTGTCTCTCGCTGCATACCGTACAACGCAGATGCGGGCGCTCGTCTCGCTGCGATGCCACTGAAAAATTGAGCGTGCTTATTTTGCCGCAAAAACTTGTTTGGGAGTTTGTTGACCGGCAGGTAAATATTAGTTCGGCTCGCCGAGTTTCCATCTCAAACAGTAGATCTTTATGAGTGCGATATCTGCTGTATAGTAGTACTGCGCTCGGCCGTTTTCAGCTTGAATGGAATTACGTTTGGCGCGGAGACGAGAGAAAAATGATTCGCGCTTAAAAGCGCGTCTGCAAACTTTGCGCGAGCGGATTCTTTCGCAATGAAAGCTCTGCTCTTACTGCACATGCAAATACTCATCAAAGTGAGCTCAGAGTATTACATTTGCTGAGAATACCACGATAAAAGCTTGTGCGCAGCGTACAAGGAGAGGTTAAACTTTTTAAGTAGTACAAGTCGATATTGGTCAGACGGGGCCCGATAGGTGAAATATTCTCTCGTCGCGGAATATCCTCGCAGAAGACGTGGCTCTTGTGCAATACCTATATGCCAGCTGTATTATTTACGTATCGTCAGGATATATTTCAGTTTATTGAAATATTTCGCCTTCAGCAAACCAAGGTTGCAATAGAAACATCTAATACTCTTTTACAAAACTATGTATAATTCACCTTATCGAGTATGTTTGAATGATATCATTAAAGAACAACCCCAAACGCACGTATCATATTTCAGCATGGCGAGACCTCTGCCCGCGAACCGAACCAAGGGCGGTGCAGGGCAAATTCGGCCCCTACCTCAAAACATCCACCCTTGCTCCTGGAAGGGCTCAACCCGCGCGCTGTCTGCACGGGGCGGCTCTGGCTCGGGGCCTCGTCACGCCCCTCTGCTCGCCGCAGCGGTAACCGCGACTCGGCGGGCGCATAACGCCGAACCAACCCCGCGCTCGCTCGGATATTATTTTAATGAACACAGCGGTGGCGGCCGAGGCCAATATGTGCGGAGCAGCTCGTCGGACATTGTTTGGACGCTCGGCGGTTGTGGCCCCTCCGGCGGTGCTGCTCCGTCTCTCCGGCTCTCTCTCTCTCTCTCACTCTTGCTGCGGTGCGTTGCAGCGTGTACGAGCAAGCTTTGGCGCGTGTGGTATATACACACACCGGGCGGGAGGTATATCGCTAGTGGTAAAAGAGAGATAGAGAGAGGGAAAGTTCGGCGGGCGCGTTATGTGCACGTGCAAACAGCGAGAGACCATGTTGACGCATGTTTTCAAGCCTCGTTGGCCGGTATTGATCTTGCTAAGTGCAGGAAACTGCGAGAGAGAGAGAAAGAGTGAGCGAGAAAGAGAGATGGGCAGGGTCTATATATATACCGGCGGATCGAGAGAATGGGAGCGGCAGAGAGGGTCGATTCGCGCGAGCGAAAGAGAGAGCAGAGAGAGAGAGAGAGAGGCGAGCCTTTGGAGCGAGAGCGCCACGCCGCACGCTCCAGTAGCCCGTGAAGAGGAGGATACGCGAAATGGCGGAGAATATGTCGGACGTAATCTTGGAGATTGTTTCGCTGCCGACCTTGCACTGCAGCCGCGTTAATTCAATCCAATTGCGTTTGCGGTTCGTATCCCGTTGTACAAGAGGCGACCTTTCGATTCCGTAGATATTCAATTGTGTTCATCGAATTTACTAACTCTACAAATACCGATTAATCGTTAGCGACTTGGATTTCGATACAATCACGTGGATCATAAGCAGAATATCATTTTTGATACGCGATTCACTCCACGATTTCTTCCAATACAAACACGATCACTTTATAGAATTAGCTTTTCATCGAATAAATACTCTCGCATCGTCGAGGAAATGAGCTACAAAATACTCTCAGCCAACACGAAAGCAAGGTAGAAATCTGGAATAGCGAAAATAATCACATCGTTCCGCATCGCATACACTCGCGGTGCTTGTGCGCACAGTGTATACAGATGTAGTTGCGTAGGTGTCGAGGCATGTCGGGCAGAGTGTACACGGAGGGAGAGTCGGAGCACGTAACACCCATACCAGGGGCGCAGCAGCGCGACACGGGCTGGTCATGGTGCGCGACGAGCTGTGGACGAGTCGTGAACGCACGGCTAGTCCGCATCATTATATCATCCTCCGAGCAGCGTCGGCGTCAGGAGAAGGGCAAACTGCGAGAGGCGTCGAGCGCGATGAATACCTCTGCCGCGCTTCAGCGCGCCAACGTTTTAATTGTAACGCACATCTCGAATTTTGCTTTCTTCATCGTCCCTCTTTACGAGATCATAATGGAAAAAGTGAGCGAGTGAAGGGAGCTCCGAGTAAGGGCTTTTCGAGTTCTTACTCATTTATTTCATCCTCGAATCAAGATATTGGATTATCAAAATAACTTTGCCCGTAGTTCTCAGGCTCAAGAGCTTCAAATGATTCTGATACAACGAATCTGTTGAGCTACTTCGTAACCTTCTCTCATCGCAGAAATTTTGATTCCCAAATTAAATTCCTCATAGTCAATCTACCCCTCGATTCCAAGTTCAAACGTGTTGTTCACAGTATCAAGTTTGCAACTGCGATACGATATGAGCATTGGGTGAAAAGACGAGTGGCTATTTCCTCCTAGCTGTAAACCAGCTACAGCCCGAGAGACGGAATGATTCTGGTCGATACAGCATCCAGCGTCGTGGGTTTGAGGCAGGAGTAGGCAGATGAGATGGCTCAAGAGCCGGACTCGAGATATCGGAAAAAGGAGGAGCAATGAGAGATGTAGAAGAGAGTGCCGAAAAAGTAGCCACGCTCGCGAGCAGAGGAGGGGGAGGGGCCGTGCAAAAGGGCGAGAAACACGTCGAGAGGAGCATCGGCAGCCGAGCTATCCACGAGGCGAGGGATTGCTTGCCCGTACACTGGCTACGGCTGCACATAGGCAGATACAGCGCCTCCGATAGAGAGTTTGGAGGCCCCGGAGGGATGAGCGATGCGGAGCGAGAGAGACGGAGCTTGGACGCGGCGGGCGCAGCCATGGCAACGTCGCAGCTCGTCCCCCGGGAGGCTCGCCTCCCGATTGGCCGTCGCTCTCCACCGGCCCCCCAGCGCCACCTGCGCCTCGACTCGGTACTCCGGCCGCGCGGGAGCAACTGCTCGCCGGCGAGCGATCCAACTCGGACCGTGGCCGCGCTGCCCCTCAGACATCGCGCGATTATCATTTCGCAGGCTGCAAGATTTGCTGGGTAGCGGGCGCTCACTCGCCGCAGCGGCTTTTATTTTAAGGGCGTTTGCCGTCGCGGCGAGCGAGTTATTTATGGAGCGCTCGGATTTTACGGCGCGCCGCGCTCCGCTGTAACGCGATACTCTAGCCGTCTCGACCGTCCTCGCGTGAGCCGCTTTTGTCCCGAGAGCGTGTATCGCGTCTGCTATAGTTTACAGCTCTTCGTGTTCTCCGCAAAATCTTGGAGAGCGTGGCCTCCGGCCTTTCCGAGAAACCGCCGCCGCAGTCGATACCGTTGTCGTCTGTCGGTGACAGCAGACGAATTTTCGCCCGGAGCAGGGCGGCGGCTTCGCTTTATGGAAATCGATCTTCGGAGATCCGTTTGCCCGCCGGAGTTTTTCCGCCAACTTGGGCGACCGGCTTGGCTGTGTATTATTCGAATGGAGCGTTGGTAATTTGATTTTGAGTTCAAGGACGTATGGTTCCGCGGAAGCGAGAGTTCAGAATTGAGATTGCTGCTGAGTCAATTTTAATCTGATTCACTCTGATTACATGAATATTACATGATACTGAGAGAAATTGAGGGTGCTATTGGAGGGTTTTCAAAACTCTGGACAGACCCCCACTCTACTTGAATGAATTGAACGACTCGAGGAGGCTTTGATAGAGATTTTCAAGTTCTGTCTCTTCTCGGTCTCCTGAGTTTATCTTTTCGAGCTTGGTAAACACTCAAAATTTTCGATGGATCTCAATATACCGTATTCAACGGAGATTAGATCTTGAAATTTTTTGCTCTTGCTGAGATGCAAGGATAGTCCATCTTTTACGCGAACGCTGCTCGACTTATTTGAGTAACAGAGAGGAGATGGAATGCAGAAAATGGGTGAAGGTTTAAACTATCACGGCGTTGACAAATCAGCTAAAATATTTCTACTACTTTCCTTGGAATGTTGTGTAGTAATTTATAGTTTTAGACCTGAAGATCGCCCATTTCAGACATAAATTTTTTGTATTTGTGCTTTCAAATATTGACGACACCTCTCGCGTATGGATGATCTTGCACGAGAAAGCCTAATGACTCCCGAGTCCTCTTGAGCCATAAACTGTTCTCAGTGCAAAATGACCTATTTGGATCACAAATCTTCTTACTTAATCACATTATTCCTGATACGAATGAGATATTTCTCAAATTAGTACGACGAATCTTGCACTAGTGGAATATTTCTTGAATAAGTCCGGCAGCAATATGGGTGAAAATTTTCTCAAGGCTGTGGAGAGTGTTTCGCGAGTGAGGGAAATAGTTTCGCGTACACGATAAATGTCGAGTCTCGTGTGAGAATTGACCTTGACGAGAGGAAGAGTGCGAGCCAAAGAAACTTTTCGCCAGAGCTACTGAAAATGTCTTTCTATTTTCCCGTTCGAAAAACCACTTCATCAGCCGGAAGTAAAGTGAGAAATGAAAGATGCTCGTAAGAGATGGGAGCAATATGAAATAGTGTGGAATAAAAAGATCTAGGGATTAATAAAGAAATCATGAAAAAATGACGGAATCAATGTGATAAATCGTCAAACAATGTAATTAGTAATGGTAACTGTGCCGTATTTGTCACATTAGATCTTTTCTTTCAAGTAAGAACGTGAGAAAGACTTTCTTCAAAAAAATCTTACTGCTCTATGAGAAAATGCCACAAGGAAGTCATTAGTAAACTAGCAGTATATTCTGAGAAAGAAGCAGAAGCAGAGGAGATTTCGAGGATACGTGATCGAAGACTGTTGGCCAAGATTTAACACCGGAGTGCTTTCAATGCTGAATTAATGGGGCGGAAAGCAAGTTGAGTATAAAAAGAGGCAATAAAACTCCCCGGATCAATTTGTAGATCGCACAGTACCCATAAGTTATAGACTGGATACTGAGATTACTTCACATAATCAAAAGGAGATACGATGATGTCGAACCACAATAAAGTGTAGGATAATCAAAATTTCTGAATCGTTCTATTCATTATTAAGATCCTCTTGTGATGAGACTGGATCAGTACAATGATTAAATGCTTTTCATTACATTGAAGTAATAAGTTGCATACGTGTTTTAATTCGATGATCGTATTTCGATAATCATCGAAACGATCAAATCATCGATTGAGCTCAACGATCGATTTTACCTAACTGTAGGACCAATCTAATGAATTCTCATAGGTTGAAATAAGACAATTTGTCTGTTCATCATTTCCTTCGTCAATTACTAGAATTTGAAGAATTTTTAACGACTTTTCATAGATATACTGAATTTATTCTCTTCACCATCGCCACCGATGACCGAAAGGCAATACTGATTATTGTCCTACATTTCTATGATCACCGCAATCTTTATTTTCTTGTTCGTTGTTTGGAAAAAGAGCGTGTAACGAAAACGGAACAAAGCTTTTTTCATGTTACCACTTCTTCTATGTAGATAGAAGAGTAGAATGAATGTAAACCGACAGGCGTTCGATTGCAATTGACTCTCGACAATCGATGCATGTACGAACAGATTGAGAACAACGAGGATGAAGATAAAAACACTCAGGATTTCTGTTAGCTATTTGTTGACATAGTATATTACTATTTCGGTAGTATTGACGTCATTGTGAAGGTGATAACTTGGTATGAGATGCGCGTTATTTCACGAGTTTCTCCTCTTTGCAATGAGAAGTTACACTCCTCTCATCAGATCTCTTTTGTTTGGAATGTTCGTTATCTTTGCTACATAAAAATTGGTTCAGATCAATCGCCTACTGTTGCCAATTACAAGTTCTGAGAGTATCCTTATTCCGTCAGGAAAATTAGAAATTTTTGATACAAGGGCGTGAAAGCTGTTTTTCAGAAACAGAGTGATATTTTCCGCCTTGAGCAGACTGAAAGGTTTGACATCATCACAAATAGTTTGTATCTCTTCGTTGCCTGATAGAATATTTTGAGTTCGGCATAAAGATTTGTAATCTCAAAGTCACTTCCATTAAGGATTTAGGTCATAAGTAGAATACTCCACATTTTAGCTTCTCGAGGAATATGACTTTTCAATCACAGGTTCGAAAAGGTGAAAATAGGAATAGTAGCTACATCACTTGGAAGGTTTTTGGTCCGTGTCAAGCTTGATTGATATGAGACCATTGGCCGCAGCTTGATCGTTCATTTCAAGAAGCCGCAAACGATTTCGCTTTGACGAAGCATCTAGCTACCTCAATACAATGAAAGAACCGAGTTCAGAGGAATGCAATGGGGTATGTGGGTGGTTCGCATGGGAAGAGGACGAGGGAGTAGGGAAAGCGAGCGGGAGTAACTCAATTTCCCGCCTGACAACTGCTCAATCGCAATTAACAGATTCCGAGCGAACAAGACCGCGTCCCGAGCTGTGTGGAGAGAGGAATGGAAAAATAAAAGGAGATGGCAGTTGCAAGGTGGAAGAGGAAAGAGAGGAGAAATAGGAGAAGAAAGAGAGAGAGAGAGAGAGAGAGAGAGAGAGAGAGAGAGAGCCAGACCCGAAACTCACTCGAGAATGGCGGAAGCTTGGATCACGATCGATAACGTGAGACAGAAAGTGAATTTGGATATCCAAGTACTTCGTTGATGCTCACCTCGCGAAATGTCTAGTACTTTCATCGTGTTCCAAGAGTCGAAATTTGTCACCCCTTCTCTTCGACTACCATTATTGCACATTTTGTTCTTGTGAATACCACATGAGAGCGGTGAGCTATTATAGACTCAACCAACCTTCACCCTGTACGCATGGTTTCCAACGAGTGAACGAATGCCCGAGTGCGCCATCTCTACATGCTTTTAAGCAGTGCGCGTGACACAAAGTCTCAATCTGATGTTTACAGGTATGGTTCAGTAATCGGCGGGCCAAGTGGCGTCGCGAGGAGAAGCTACGGAACCAGAGGCGATCCGGACTCGACGGCGGTAGCGCCGCGGGTGGAGGAGGAGGGGCCGGCGGAGGAGCAGGCGCGGGCGGTGGAAGCAGCGGAGCCGCACCGTCTGGACACCTGGCCACCGCTGCCGCGACACCAGCCACCCCGAGGATACCCCTCAACGCGGGCTTCAACGTCATGTACTCGTCGATACCACAGCCCATCGCCACGATGCCCGACACGTACAGGTGAGTTGCCTCCCTTATGCGCCCGTCACTTGCGATCGATGTCTGATCGAACGTACTGTTTTCTACTGAAAATTTTTTATGACGATACTGGTTCGCGGATTTTCATTTCTCCTGTTTAGATCATTGCGTTCAGCTTAAAATCATGAAGAACATCATACTTGGGAGGTGTGTCTTATAATTGGAGATTTGTACACATAAGAGTAGCAGATTCCTCGTCTGAGAATGATATATGTAGATGAAGCGCTACGATAATTTCCTCGATACGATGTGATACACCATCGCCGTACAGCGCTTTCCGACGTGTCCACGCGCAGGCAAAACTTTCAACTGTGAATTCGTTCTATTGCTGTGAAGAGACTGATAATCTTAGGCATTAAAGATGAATCGGAAAGGTAAATTTAGATTGTGTTGAGCGATGCCGTGTCGCATTGTGTCGTGGGGACCGCCTCATTTGGATATAACTCAGCTAATCCACTTCCCTCGTTCGTAGAGATACTCATGGAACCAACTCCCAACTGTTGTCTCCCACGAGACCTTGGTATCGATTTTTCTTTCTTGACTCCGAGCCAAATCAACGATAAAAAAATATTTACCAAGCGCGTTCAAACGAATGGAGAAAGTGGAGTGACGCCCGTCTCGTATTTGCGTGTTACAGCTCGATGACGAGCAGCCTGGGTGGCTCGATGGGCGGCAGCTGTCTGCAGCAGCGAGCCGAAGGCTACCCGACATACGTGTTCCACGAGCCGCTGCACTCGCTTACGCAGTCGTACTCGCACGCGGCGCACCAATCGGCCGCGGCGGCGGCGGCCCACGCGCAGCCCCACCGGGGCATACCGGGCGGACCGCATGCGCCCGGTACGCCGAGTACCCCTGGTGGCCAGAGCGCAGGGCCGGCGGGACCGACCTACCAGCCCACCACCTCATCCGCCACAGGTATGTCTACCACCAATACGTGACGCTTCTTTTTTGATGGGGGATTTCTGGTCCCCGACTTGATTTATTTTGAACTCTAGTCAAACTCTGATGTTCCCATGACTGTTTTCGCTGTTTGGATCGATGGTGTAGACTATGAATCTGAGAAATCCAGATCATTCGACAATTCACTTAGATCGTCTGTTATTTCTACGAGTCTGAGCTTAATTTTTCTCACGAGTGATGCATCCAACGATGTAGATAATTTTGTAGTAAATCATGGGCAACAACATTATTTTCACCACAGCGGGACTAAAATACGTGTTTACTCCCGCCCCGTGTATTGGAAGTGACGCATATTCTCGTTTCCTTGTAGTGAAAAGTATAATATGCAACTGAGGAGTGAAAAGGACTATGTCCTCTCGGGTTCTTATCGCTCTCGGCTTTATCTCGAGCGATAATATTCACCCGGGAAGGAGTAGTTCTCTTTCGCGCCGTGGTTGCATAATGTACTATGATGATTGTTTTCATCGAGTTATTGTCCGTTTCAATCTTATTGGATGAAATTTTACGGTGATTCGTGTCATACGCTTCGCTCCCATACAAATTTAAGCTGAAGCATTCACTCGACAAACAATTGAACTGATCCATCGGTTTTGAGTTTTTGATCTCTCGAATCGATTAACATGCATGGTTCTGGAATTTAGTTATGGCGAACCACGGGTGGGTACGATGCTGGATACCGATACTGATTTGGGAAATGGAATATTCAGAATAATTCGATTACTTGAAAGTCGGGTGAATGTTTGTGGTTGCCTTAATGGTTTAATTTTATCGGCTCATTGGGTGCATCTTGTTGGCATTATCATTTGATATGTTTGTATTGGTCCAATACTCAATCACTTTGGGTATTTATTAGAGAACGAACAACGTTTTGAGAAAATTAGCACTCTATCTTATCAACAAATATTTGCCCCAGTATTCTCAGTGTAAACGCATTGGTTAAGCAGCTTCGTTCATCCAGTTAATATTTGCTCTCCGCGTCGAGGAGAGGAGAAACACAATAGAAATGAGAAACAAAAGCAAGATGGGCACGCGGTCGCTTTGTGTTTTCTCATCGTGCGTTACTCCCGATACAGAATCCGCGCAGAGCCCAATTGCCCTGAGTGCAACAGCATTTACTCATCGTCACGTGGTTGGAATTTGGCACTGAGCCTGCAGTTTGGCATCAATTATACATCCTCGATAAAAAGAAGTTGGACATTCAAGGGTTCGTTACTACAGCACAACCAGGTTCCAATGAATATCTCTCCACACCAAATTCACGCACCGTGACGAGATCAACAAGTCGGTAACAATGCTGGAGTTGCACAACTTTTGGGAAAAATGCAGTGCTAAAATAAATGAAGCAGCCTCCCCTCGACTCTCGAGCTTCCTTCTATCCTCTCATTCTCCCTCATCTCCCTAACCATTCCATTTGGCAGATCCTCCTCTCATTCTCTCATTCGTGTGAAAGCGCCTATTCCGAGACGGACTGTGATTATGCGGTGTCACCGAAATGCGTTTCAATATACAAGCGCGTGAAATTCAAATCGTCAAGCTTCCGTGCGCCAGCTTTGTGCGTATACAGCGCTCAGCTTCCCTCTCTCTCCCTCTCTCTCTCTCTCTCTCTCTCTCTCTCTCTCTCTCTCTCTCTCTCTCTATGCACGAGGCTTTGCAAGTGTATTTGCCCTAGCTTGCTTCTCCCTCTTCCTCTCTGTACATTTTCGCGGGAACGTGAGCTTACATTCGGGCTTACGGAGTGCCTCGCTGCAGTGAAAACAGGTGGGTCATTATAAACTCAGCCGTGTAGGCGCGCGTTCGTTCGCGCTCGAGAGTCGAGAGACGAGGCTGGGGGAGTGCGCAAAGAGAGTAGAAGAAGAGGAGAGGGGGAGAGAGTGAGCTCGGTTTATGGCAGGGCAAAAGAAAGGAGACGCGAGCAAATGGATTAATCGAGGAGAGTTAAAATGCTGTAGCAGACAAAAGAGTGGAAAATATCGAACACAGCGGGATAAATGCGTTATAGCGTTATCGGGGCGGAAAATCTCGTGATAGCAGAGAGGAGAGAGGCGCGCTGGATGAATAAGACGACAGATGGTATTGAGCTTGGAGAAATGGAGGAAGTACGCCACTATAACGAAAGGAAGAAAGAGAGGAAAAAACGGCGCGTAATGCGAGAGCAGTGGCAGAGTGAGTTGCCCTTTCCGATTGCCTCTCCACAATATTTCTGCATACAAGCACTCGACCGCGGTAACTGGAGCAGTGTTCTGAAGTTTGTTTTTGAAGCACTTGGGATCATGCTTCACTGCATTTTTCGACTCATTATCAATTGTTCGAATAGAAAGGTACGCGTTCATGAGATGAATCGGTATGTCAAGTGGCCCAAACAATCCGATGAACTGTAACGCTGTGAGTACTGAATCGAATTGATTGTGATGATTCTCATCCAAGTCGCTCCTAAACAAGGATGTGATGACTTTCGAGTGATTTTTGCCGTATCTTGTTGATTCACTGAAATTTGTGTGTGATTGATGCAGAGGCATTTTCCTTCGTTAAATTCATGAGCATAATTGATTTTGCGCAGATAAATTCATCCAATCGAATCATTTGTTGGGATCTTGCATCGTTTTGATTGTATCCTGGAAAATTCGAAGTTGATAGGAAAAAATAGCATTCTTGGCCAAGTCTCAATACTCCATATTGTTTAATACGATTTTATTGAAAAAATGATCAAATGTACGTCAAAGATTAACGTAAAGCAAAAATCAGAAAGAACCTTGAATTTCATCTTACACAGCTAATGTTTCCAAGCTTCAAGATAACTCCTTTCAACTCAAAGATCCTGATCCACACTCGGCGAAAACGCTCGATTTCTCTGCAAACGAATGAGCGGCTTGAATTTCGCGGAGCGAAAAAGGAGAAAAACGGGAGAAGAGCGCGAGAAACAAGAAGAAGATTAGCGTAGAGTCTCTTCGCACGCAATCTACACGGATCGAGAGGGCGGCTACCTCGAACTGTGAAAGGAATTTAAAACAAATCTCGCGCAAAGCGGGGTGAATCGAAAGTCCTCGTCGGTGCGGACTGCAAGACTGTGTGCAAAAGCAAGAAGGAGAGCTCGTCAGACTCGCTGTATAGGGAGGAACATCGTCCTCTCGAGGCGAGATCGCACGAACCGCGGGTTACAGAGAAGAGGGGGCGAACTCGCTCCCAACGTAGGTCGCTTTTCGCCTCGGGGGCAAACTCAGACGCGCCGCGCGGCATATTCGGCGGCCACCGCGCGTCGAATTTTCCATTTTCTTGATACTCTCGCACCCTCCGTCCGCAGCGCCTCACTCGAACCAACCTTCCGCTCCGACGACTCTCACCGGCCAGTCCACGCTCCTCGTCCGTCCGACCATAT
The DNA here is from genome assembly GCA_030522705.1 of Eretmocerus eremicus. NCBI lineage: Eukaryota > Metazoa > Arthropoda > Insecta > Hymenoptera > Aphelinidae > Eretmocerus > Eretmocerus eremicus. Next base: position 14,305 of record JAPYYZ010001253.1, read on the forward strand.
CCGATCTGTACTACTTGCTCGCGTGCCGCACGACAGTGTAGGCTTCCATCGCTACAGTTTCGGCTCGATCGCTCTCCGCGCCTCGGCAGCGCGTGGAACAGACGCGGAGTGTAAATGGGCTTGGAGCTGGCAGGGAAGGCAGGCGTAGAAATGCGGATGGGTCTGTCTCGGCCGGGCGAGCGCTCAATAACGTGCGAAGCCGAGGGGGTGGAAATACTCCCGCCAATCCCTGCCTCTCTCGCGCTTTCCACGCGTAGGCATCGCTCGCGCGAGCGAATATAGCGCTGTGGCCAGCCACGCGCGGCTCGCGTATCCGGCCGTACATATCGCGATACGCGTTTCGCTACCGAGAGCCGCGTGTAATATTTCGGATGTATGTGCCCGTGTCGGGCCAAGCCAGCTTTTTTCATCAAGGTAAACGATACTGCAGCGCTCCGGAATACACGCGTATCTCTCTGCGCGCTGCCTTTCTCTCTTTGACGAGTGGCGTGGCGAGGTGGAGAGCAAATGCAGCTGCGCTTCGCTGTTTTTCCATTTCATTTTTCGCCAGCCCGCGCAGCGCCAAAAATACTGCCTCCCAGTGATGAATATTTTCGAATCAACGCTGGTGCGGACGCTCGCGCCTCGCCACGCCCGACTGCCCATTCGCTCAAACAGAGAGCCGATGTACGATGGCCGCTGCTATTTCTTGATTTCGCTGAAAAATCTGCTCGTGCAGCCCTTCCGCGCCGACTGACTCGGAATACACCGAATCGCGCTCTTCGATTATTTGCGCAAACTGCATATCGCGATATTTGCGTCAGAGCGAAAATTACATTTAGCCTGTTTAGCAGCGCGATGCCGCTTGGATGGTATAGTAGACTCGACGCAATCGTGTTCGCGTTGATTTATACACAACGGCCGTGTCGATGCGTACGCGAATAACAGGCTTAGAGAGTCTGCATGCGGCATTCTGCGCGGGGCGTACAAGCGAAACGCTAATCAATATGTACCCAAGAGCGGCGCGCAGCGGAGCAGCCATTCTATTTGCCGCGGCGGCGTTAGATTAGTGGGCGTATGAATCAGTGCCCGACAAGCCTCGAATCGAGCCTCGCCAGTAAGAGGATGAGCGAGCTTAGCTCCGCGCTTGCCAACACGGCGTACAAAAGCCTCCCAACGCACCAACACATCTCTCTCCTCATCTTATCTCTCTTTTGGCCACTTGAGCCCAAACAGGTTGCCCAGGGATCGCATCATACATTGTACGGCCGAATTACATTGCGGTGATTATCAATGAATTCTCTCTCGCGTACGCTTGCGCGGCAGGATGAATCCTATTCGCCAACTGTGGTCACTTGCCAATTTTGAATTTTAATCGATTTGACTCCTTTTGATATTGGCAAGTTCTCGCGCATGGAGTCTATGCAATTCTCTCGGTTTTGTGATAAACTTCCACATGGGGAACTGAATTCCCTCTCTGATTCTCACATTTCCTTGGAATAATTCTCGGCTGTGTTCTTTTGAATCGATACTCATCAATTTCTAGTGATCTTGAAGCTTTTTTTCGATATCTTTACAAATAAGATGAGGATATCATCTCCCTTCATTTC
>JAPYYZ010001254.1:0-19712 GCA_030522705.1 Eretmocerus eremicus
GCAGGTGTGCTCGTCGTGGAAATCATCCCCCAAGAGAGCGGGGCCGAGCGCGAGCGGGGCGCGTGCCCCACACGAGCGTAGGAGGCCCCTCATCCCCCCCTCCTCACTGTACGTATGCCAACGGCTTCGTCGGTCAGACGCTTCCCTTTATAGTCGCCATTGAGCTAAGGGCGCGCACGTGTTCAAATGGCACGCTTCATACGTCTTCCAAGACCCCCGACTCATATCAGATCTTCCAGATTCAATATAGAGCACTTTGTGTACTTTTATGATCGTATTGAAAGTGGGCGCCCGTCAAGATGTTCGCTACGACGATGAAAAGTCTCGCCTGAAATGGCTGCAGTACGCGTGCCCTATTTTCATTTATTACTGTAATGTGATGCGCGTATCTGATTTCATGTCAGGGTGACTCCACTCCGTAGACGCATATGCAGTGCATTAGGATCTCAAAAAGCCTGAGGTCTCCTTGGATATAGATAGGGTTCAAAGCTATTATGAGAGTACTTCGACAATTCTGGATTCGATTTTTGTACTAACTCTGGAGTTTACTTTTAAAAAATGGTCTGGGCTAAAAGACTTAGAAAGGAAAAAGGAGAATCTTCAAGGATTCCCCATTTCCGACTTTGAGACTTTCGAGTGATCAAAAATTGGAGGGGGGGGGGAGTAGGTTCAAAGGGCTAAAATTCTACTCTCATCGGATATTTAAGAATGAACAGCTACATTCGATCAGCTGTGATGAAATCAAACGTATTCGTTGACTTTCAGTCCATTTGATCTCACAACATGAGAATGACATTGGAATCTGCCATAATAAAAAGGAGGAAATTTGAAGATTCATCAGAGTTTGCTCACGTCCCACTAAGACATGAACGTTGCCACAACGTCGATAATTGGGGGGCTCTGGTTGCAGATGCAACATAGTTAAGAGTGGTCCCCAGTGCGGCCGACGCGCCATCTTACGGACAAAACGTATTTTGTTAATGAAAATTTTTCTAAACAATTAGAATTTATTTGAAAGATGCCGCCACCTGCGGGGAATTTTTCTGCAAACTTTAAGGAAAGTTTCGCGAAAACCTCGCTGGGAGAAACGTTGTAATGTCCGCCTTCGGAACGTTTCCCTGGGATTGTGAAAACGTTTAATACGATCGTCTTGATTATTGAGCACCCCGCGCGACGCCAGCGCCGTTCGTCGCTGAAACGTAGTTTGCGCAACGTTTCCACAACCTACCAAACATGGAAGACTGTTTTTTCAAAAATGGGATGAAAGTTGATGGTATTTGGTGAATTATGAAATATGATCGATTTTCATCACTTTGTTGAAAAAACAGTCTCCCAACAGTCCCAACTGTGAAACGTTGTGGAAACGTTTCGTGAACTACACGTTTCAGCGACGAACGGTACTGGCGTCGCGCGGGGTACTCAATAATAATCAAGACGATCGTATCAAACGTTTTCACAACCCCAGGGAAATGCTCCGAAAGCGGACATTACAACGTTTCCTCCACCAAGGACGTATACGGTGATTTCGCCCTTCTTAACTACGTTGCTTCTGCAACCAGAGCCCCCAATTATCGAAGTTGTGGCAACGTTCATGTCGTAGTGGGGCATGCCAAATTGTAATATATTCATAAAGCCATAAATGCATACAAAGAAACTAAACATTGTAGGCCTCCATTTTCTCGTTTCTCTTGATGTTGGATCAAATAGACATTCCACCTTGCAAGTTTAAAATGAGACTCCAGATTTTTCTTTTGCATATCAACAACAGTAATATCCTCAAAAAGCCAAAAATGTCAAAAATATCCCATGCGCAAGGTAAGTTTTCAGTGGTCGAAACTCCTTCTTTCTTATCGAATGATGGACAACTCCCTGGAATGACTTTCCAGGTCAATAATGACAATGTGATTAATTAATTGATGATTCTCTTGATTTTTTACATCTTACTGTGAGTTTTCCGGATGGGACTAATAAATAAGCCCAAGAATACTGTTGAGACCACTTATGACACAATCTTGTTCAAATGTGATTTCCATCACTTTTGAGCGTCCCCCTTTCATTCCACAACTTCCTGTCGGAACCAGTGAATCTGATTCAAACTTTGTCTAGAGGAGGCGTGGAATCCCTGACGATTATTTTAGCTTGTTATATGAGGCCAAATCTGAGCATCCGATCCCACATTCCTGACATCTTCGCTATCAATCATGGTTTTTCATCTTTCCACTACCTCATGCTGACTGGCTGCATTCAATCGAAATATTATCATCACAATCTAAGCTATCGCTAGCGAATGAGGAAAAGTGAAAAAAGTACGAGGGGTTGCATGTGTACGGAGATGAGAGAGGCGAGGGGGTAACAACGCCAGCTTCTCGTGTGTCTGCATCCGGTAGGTCACTTCCGGCACGCGCTTGGAGACACGTGCCCTTGGAGTGTCTGCTGCCGCTACACTATGGGCGTCGATGTCGCTGTCTCTATATACGACCCTTGGTGCATGCTCTTGCTTTCCACCTCCTTCCTGCATCGGTGCTCTATTTTTGCCCTTGACGGTTATGCAACATGCGATCATGTATCCATTAAAGATGAGATACTCAGAACATCATGGATGGATTGATAGTAAGAATCTTTCGGATCGTTTAGGTATGGAACCGAAAAATTTTTTTTTTTTATCAACGCATTCTCAATCTCTTTTTGAGGTTATTTTGTTAAGTGCCCTGACGATGAAATATGAATGAAGTACTTGAGAGGGCTGGGCCTAGTCACTTGAAAGCATGAATTTCTGTCCTTAGAGACATTTCTACGGCTCAATGTACAATCCTAAAGTGCCCATATAAAAGTCTGAAGACTTTTAACGAAATCTTGATCATCAAATTTTGATCATTAAATCTCCATTGACATCCGGAAATTTTTCGTCCGACTCTATCAAAGTCAGAGGACTTTTTGAAAGTCTCATATTATGGAGTCAGCAGAATCGGAGAAAAGAGTAATCTTGATTTAGCAGGTCTGATTTCATTATTTCATTGCCGATACAAGTTTTATTGGATCCTTTTTTATAAGCATCTTTGACTAGGACCATGGCATTCATTTCAAGTCCATAATTGTTGGTCAAATTACAGCCCAAATTGGAATGAAATATGCAATGATGGGATGTGCATAAAATGGTTTCCGTCGTCTCCTCAAATTCGTATGAGAAGATGATCAATATTAGTCCATTTACCGAAAACAATCTTCGATGAGAGGTCTGTAAATGAATTGGCGCACACCATTTTCTCCCTTTCCTAAAACTCTGAATGTGACGTATCGAAAAGCCCAAAAAGAGTAGTCATTCAATCAGGTTTGTGCATGAGCTTCGAAATATCAATGTTCGCAAATGTTCTACGTGTCAAAAGATGATTTAAATTGCTTTTTGTCCTCAAGAATGACCAACAATAGTGAATATCTCGAAAGTAAAAGTTGAATCAAGGCAGAAGAATATCTCATCTTGCGTCTGAAAACGCAATGTACAAAACACAACAGCAACGCCCCAATAACTCAAATCATCAATCAGCCATGTCATACATGGATTGCGTATAAAGCTCACATCTCCTGCTCAGTACTGTCGACAGCCCTCGCAGATGAAGCGCGAGCGTGCACTTTCATACTCAGATACTTACTTTCGCTTCCCCATAACGTATGGTGCCTATATGTGCCGCCAAGTCGCCGGCGTCTACATATGCGCTAGAGGTATTCCGCACTTGCCGCGCTTTGGCAGATCTCAGGACATGTGCCATCGGCAGCAGCCGCGGCAGCAACGAGCCGCGCTTATACACCTCGCGCATGATGAATGGAGTTGGGCCCGCGAGCTCGCGTGAATAGGGCCGGCTTGGGCCCGCATACCCCGAGGCATACACCCTGACAAAGGAAAAGCGAGCCGCACGCGCCTTATAAAATAGACTAGGAGGGGGAAAGGGAGAAAAAAAAGAAAAGCCCTCGATCGACCCGACAAAGGGCGGCCCGGTGCTTTTGTCGTGCGCAGCGAGGTGACACACGCGCTTATGGCGTGTACATATACACATTACGTATAGGACCTGTGCAGCAGCGGGCTGCCGAGAGATTTTTCTTATAATGCTCAGCTTGCGGAAGAAAGCGCCGAGCGCGCGCGCCGCTCAAGGCTCAAGTAGTATGGACAGGTGGGCCTGCCCCCCACCTCCTCTAGCGCGCCACTGTTGGTACATACGGGCGTTATTTTGCATCTGTCAAGGGAGGCTGGCTCTGTAATAGTTGATCTTGGCCCTAGTTTCCAAGAAGCCAGACGAGGAGCGTGCCGCGGCACGTTGAGGTGATTCTTGCGCCTCGCGCTCGGCCTCGCGCACGCACCGAGAGCTGCTCCTCCCTTCGCGATCTAGCTCCCTTTTGAATCTGGCGCACCAACACAATCCACCGACTATCTCCGAGAATAGAACGAAGGCGACGTCGAGCTCAAGAAACTGGGGGGATATGGGTACTTGGGTATCTGGCTAGATTTAACGCAAGAAAGAAAGAGGGATGCATCCTATCCAGCTGAAGAGCGTACCCAACTACCCTTTTCTCGCACCGGATTCTGGATCGTCTTCTCGAGATCAACAGGTTACTTTCGATGCTGCCGTTCTACGCCGAGTTTTAACCTATTTTTGAGATGGATGAATGCACAGAGCGGCAGGTTTCAAAGATCTCACTGAATGAAACATCTCATCCGTTTCTACACCTTTTGTCCTCTTTCAGACATTCCGAGAATCCGGAGAAAATTACGGGGGCAGAAGACAGCGCAGCTTAGTTGATGGACACCTGTTGTACACAGTGGTGGGAGATCAGATTGAATTCTCCTTCGAATTTGTAGGAGGGCATGACTTTTAATTAATCAGTATCGACAGATCTGACTCCTCAGGGGGGCCTGAGGAAATCTGCCGATGTTTGCCATTAACAATAGCTTCTGATCGGTTTTACACAGGAGGAAACTGGTTAGTTGGGCACTTGCGAAAAAGATGTATTAAAAAAAACAATTTAATAGAATATTAGCATGATTCTCTTGTGCTCAATTAAAAATTGAAATTTTACTGAATTTCGAGTTTTCTGAGATCTTATTATGGTAGATATTTTCATCTGATACTCAAATTCTACAAGTCAGAATCGTATTTGTAGTTACGCCCAGCCATTTTGGACTCCTGCATTTTTGGTTTTCCACGGAAAGCAAACAAAAGGACCAACGAGATCTCGAATCGGCCATCCAAGTATAATCATGAATGGGTATTTCGATTATGAGAAATTTGCAACCCTATTCGATGGCAAAATGTTGCTGTCAGAGCGGCGAAGATCACATCATTGTGCATTTACAAGAACGAGTCATATAAAATGAATGTATTGGAGGAAAAAATCAGTTGACCTTGGTTCAACAAATCCTATAAGCATACTCCTCTCTGCCGAATTTGAATTGAATTATCTCCTCTGATTAGTAAAAAATCTTCCAATCCTCGCATAATGATTCATAAGTGGCATTAAAAGACATAGTACACCTCAACCATCAATACGTGACTTAAAATTTGCAAATCGTCTTATCTCATCAATGAATCATCACGCTGGAATTAGACAAATGTGTATCCACAGATTCATTCGAACTACCTGATGACAGAGTATGATTAGATATCGACTCGACATGATAGTCAATTGTGCTTATGTAGGGCTTTTGTCGCTAAGGCCTCATTTTACTTGGTCTGACTACCTTCTTTTTAGTGTATGCGGTTGATCTAAACATCTTTTCTTTGCAAAGCAAAATTTTCACCATCCAAATCGGAATACAAATGTGGTCAAAATTGCGAACAAAGCAAAGTTTGTCGAGGTTACTGACCTAGATCGAGGTGGATGTCCTGGCAGCTTTTTATTGGGGCTAAACCTTTTTTCTCACAAAGATAAGCGTTATGCTGAGTACACAAAAGTATTTACCAAAACGCTTTCATATTGATAGGAGGCTCGCTATCATCTTTTTGCTTGCCTTCCCTGGGGAGGAATCCATATAAAAACCGTGGGCCACTAGAAAAGTATACAACGATGCTGCTAACTATCAGGCGTGCTAAAAAATATGTGTCTACAGCGCTGATCTGAATTAAATCTGGTATCTCGGTCTAGAACTCGGTATATGCTTATTTACACCTCGAATGACTGTTTTAAGATAACTTCTATCGATTTATGACAATCCACCCTCCCACGCATATACACATGCAAAGTAAGTATATACTGGGTCCTTTGTCAGTGCAGAACGTGGATCGTATCACAAATCCATGGAGTACAAGTCCCAACTATTGTAATATAAGATGGGATTCCTCAAAATACTACACTCCAAGCATGCGTAAGCGGATTATTCATCGTCCAGCTACAGAATCTGACATTGTCTAGTTAAAAATCTAGAAAGTGTTATTTCATTTCAGAAAATTCAAAGAACACAATTAGCCTGATGCAGCAGCCGAAATACCGGTATTGAAATACTAGCCTCTTACCCAGCGCTGCTCTTACCTCGAAGCTGGTCCAAATCACGGCGAAGAAAATACAATAATGCCTAGGTTAATGACTTTAAGTTTGAGGAAGGCTTCAAATATCACACATTTGAGAATGGTTTTTAGCATTTGCTATACTTGTTGAGTGGCGCCACCTCAATTTTAGCTGTGATGTTGATGTCATAGCTACTCAAAACTAGTTCGAGCTCTGCACGCTGAGATATCGCTTGTTTCATCGTCGAGGCGCACCTCAAAGAGACAAATCACGCAGAATATCATACCACGACTTCCAACCGCCAATGCTGTGGCATCGACCGAGGGCCAGAAAAAGCAAGTGGCATATACGCTGGCAAATCTTTCGTCTGCTCGGCGACATCTACATTCTCGATCACATCCCACGCGCCACGAGACCAGATTTATGCTGTGGCCATTGTCTACCTGAGCAATCGTATACAAGTTGAATCGTTCGGTGGTAATACAAGGCTACCGATTCATGGATCCTTGTCTTGAGCGCGTCGTACGTTGTAATACCCTGGTATCCACAATCTCTTGCACTGCGATCCTGTGTGTATTTGACGACTATCTGGTAAGACTGAGTTTCCGTCTTTGTAAAGAGTACTTTATAGAGACGGAAGCTCAGTCTTGCGCTTTTTGTGAGCAAAATGTTTCAATGAAAGCATTAAGTCAATTGGTTCAACGATTCAAACATTTATCTGATTGTAACTAATTCTGTCTAACGATACAAAGCTTTTTGTTCTTTGTAACTGCTTTGTCAAATTATCGTCATCTGAGTGATCTAACTTTATCAATTTTGACGAATAGAATAACTGCGTTGGGTCGAGATTGGGTGCAATCTCTGCTTGTAGTATAGGTGGCAGGGGAAACCAATATTACCGAACCTCGAATCAACTGCAATGCTAGATGAATGAAGTTGATTTCAGTCGCATCTAGCCGAGGTTAGCTTCCAAATGTCATTGTTCTATAAACTCTACGCAAAACCTTCCACGAATCTCAAAAAAAGAAAGCATTTGCTCTTTCTTGGGTCTTTTCAATTTGTGTATACCAACATGAAGAGCCGCTGCGCCGATTTTATCTGAACCCACACTCAAACTTCTCAATAATCTCAAGCCCCAGCAGGTTCAACGTGCATCAGTCAAAAAAGCTCAACATGTGCACGGAAATGCTTTTTATCTCAACCACCTTGTAGCGCGTCTTGTCTTCTTAGGAACAGAGCGCTAGTCTCCGATAAAAAAAAGCTGTTGGGGTACGGATTGATCGAGGAAGCTGGAGCTCTTCCAAGTCCTCTTGTGGGGGCACGTGTGCAAGGAAATGAGGGTGACGATACATTCGTGTCCCTACTCTATGTTTTTCTATCCGTGGCAGGCTGATCAGCCCGAGCCTCGCCGAGCACGAGCCGTGGCTATAGCGGGTGTTTAGCTGAGGTTACTTTATCGAGGAATTGGAGGAGGAGGAGAAGGAGCGAGCTCTATATGAGCCAAGAAACATCTGCCGGAGTTCAATGCGTGATCGCGGCGCGGGCCGTCGGGGGTCGAAGAGCTCGCCAGGTGCCTCTCGTACACGCGATAGGCTTTTCCGTTCTTCGACGGCGCCGATAAATGACCCTCGTATACAACGTGCACACATGCGCGTGCCACGCGTTTTGCGCCACATAGGCGCATGCAGCAACCGATCGTTTCAACACTTCTGCTGCTGTGGCAGTTGTTGTGAGTATAATGGTACAGAGTATGGTAAACGATCACCGTTGGCTTTTGAGCGAGATATTCTTCAAAAACTTGGACCAAACGAGCAGATGAATTGATCCGGAGTGATTACACCCTTTCTAGAACTTTTGCTGTTTCCTGCAACTCGTCCATAGTGATCCACTAGCCTTGGCTATGGGGGATACCTCTTCTTCTAAATCCCATCGGAAGGGACAAATATTAAGCCACTTGTCTGTGAGTGAGAGCTAATTAATTTGGATAAAGTTTTATCATAAAAAAGACGCATGATGTAAGCATTTCCAGAAAGTATTTTCCCTCACTACAAATCCGCAAAAGGGAGATTTCAAATTGGTCGTAGTAGTGAACTCAAAGCAATGGCGGGCCAACCACTTCACGATCTCAGTGTAACTATAATTTCCTACCACACGAAGCCAGGATAGCGAACTGTCGATCTGTCTTCCCTTTATTCCCTCCCTCCCACTCTCTCATCTCGTCTCGTATCTCGCGCAACAAGCCGGTAACATAATTGCACTGCTTACAGATAGCTATTAAACACTCCTACACAGATCTGATCAGAACTCGATCAGAGCGCGGGACCCTTTGGTCGTGGCGCATATTAGCTTTCATATCGCGGTTCGTATATAAACCATGATGTTATTGGGAGCGCGGCGCTTCGGTACATTGTACGCTCATATTGATACTTGTCGATAATTACTTGCTGTATTATACGGACCAACTCCCCAGCACGAAGTATGCATTACTCAAGCACACGCATAACACTCAGAACTGATATGCAACCTCTGCTGTTGAGGAAATAGCATTGTCGACCATGCCATAGTGTATGAAACTGTGAGCTGTGTACTATGCCTGCATCTGTGATAAGAGGTCTGTACAAGAAACGAACTTTGTAACGATCAGCACTCGGCGCAGCGTAAAGCTGGTGGTAAATCGAGTTGATTCCAATATGCACAGTGCATATTTCCCTATGGATGTATCCATCCTCTGAGCCTCTTTTCTGCTCTTGAATCTGAGCCAGCTTCATAAGCTTCCCTCTAGAATTTTATTTTGGGCTCACCAAATCGCCATAACTTCAATTGACTGATTTCCAACTTTGATTCAGCGATCGAATTATAGAACCAATCCATTTGTTATTCCTCTGTCTCAATCATCATATGTATATATCATTCACATTATAAATATCTAACGAAGAATGTCAATGGTAATAAAGTCTTTTGGTAGCTGTAAATATCATGAGGAATATTTCGTATTAGACTGCATTTTACGTGCCTCAATGACTCAGATCAGTGGAGATATGACCTGTTCCCAGCAAATATCACAAGCCAGTGTACGCACAGTCATACCAACAATCTTAGATGATGCATTTGTAGTGAGTTAGACGAGGAGTTAGATAAATGAAGAGATGAATAATGACTTATCAAGCATTGGAGCATCACCGTCTCCATTCTCATTCGCATCTCGGTCAACACATCTCTAGTCACTAGTGAATTGAGCAAAAATCCGTAACAAAAGATCATCGCGCGACGTCTGAAAACAGGCACTCGGCATATTGAAAACGAGTGTAGTACCTTGAACGACTCATGTATAACTCTAGCAGTCTTTTTACCTTTATGTACAAAGAAGATTCCGCGCGTAAAGGATTATTTGAGTCAAAACTTCCGTAGTGCGGAAGGCCTGAAAAACTTGCGGACTTGCATAAGTTTTGGTTTCGTTATGAAATATGAATTGGTCATGTATGTACGGCCTCACATATTATGAACTATATGACGACGATACATTCAAGATCTGGTCTGAGTGTCAAGTCCGAGGTCAAATCACTAAGAGCAGAATCCTCGGCGAAATCGGAAATATTTCGAGGTTCGGGCTGGCTCAACTTGACATAAAATCTCCCAATAATTTGAACGGCTGCATGTCAATACTTTCGTGTCCTCAAGTGAAAAATATTCCTTTCCCAAGAAAATCATGTGTCCGCAGATGTCAAGAGACAATAGGTTTACCGTCGCGGGTTTACTAGGCTTTTTTGCGCAATTGCCCAAAAATATTCGCATCCACGATATAGACCAGCCACTATCTACGATCGTTAGAATCTCCATGGAGCTCCTTTATTGGTGTGATTGGTGCTCCATACATGGTAATGCACGAGCAGTAATAATCTCATTTGTATAACTAACTGTATGTTATAAATTTAAAGTTTTGGTTTAGTGACTATCAGGTTATGATTTGAGTTGTTAACAACAAGCTGTTAACGTATATCTCTCGAGTTCATTCTTGATTCATAGGCTTCAGAGAGATCCCAGTCTTCTTATTTAACTTCTTTTTTAAGAATCAAGTATTGCGATTCATCCAAAATTCAAATCACAAATACACCGCTCTGATCATACGTGTCTTGAAGATTAAAAAAGCCAACATCCAAGAAGCTCATTTTTGATGGAATCGGTCCTTATGTAACGTGTTTCTTCCTCATCATGACAGTCCGAAGCATACATTGCTCCGTTCCGATGTGGAGTTTCCTATATTCCTGTGGCTGCCTTTCCTCCCAAATTGTATAGACTCGAACGAGCCACATAAAATTTTCAGAAATAAAAAGGTGCCACGCGCCCGTGCCACAGATCAGCTGTCTCTATTATGCCTCCTGGTCTCGCTCCTGGTCTATGCATCACACATCGACAGATGCTATACCTATACCCTCGCCTATACCACGCTATAAAGCTACATTCAGCGGAGCATGTAGCACATCTATACAATTGGGAAGAGTCTGTCCGGTGTCGGGAGGTCTGGCGGCAAACTGACTGTTCTTCTTGAACACCCGCCCTCTACTATAAGAGCCAAACCTTTCAATTGTCAATTCTTTTTGGCTGTCTGCAGGTGAAATTCTTCGGGGAATCTGTCTTAGTGGCAGTGCAGTGAACCAAGAGCCTGAAGGACAATCTATATGCATGTGAGGTTGTGTGTATTTCAATAGCGTATTTTCGTATGTTTCTGATTTAATGTTAAGACATGCAGCAGGAATATCTCTGAGAACATCAGCTTCTTTTTGCACAGCAAACTCGTGTTTGCATCTCAAGTTTAGAAGATTTTTCGTTCCGGTTTTTCAAAGTAGAAAACAATTGAAAGATATTTAGACAAAGATATATGAATAAATAACTCAAATTATTACCAATCTAATATGGGAGCAGGATCATCACATACACCATGATTATATTATCAAAGGATCAACAATTTTTGAGAGATTAATGATCTAAAAAGTGGCTCAAATTAAACCAAAATAATTAAACAATGAAATTCGTTAAATAGTTAAAATGCGATTGAATTTATCAGATTAATTTAAATTAACCGATTTGAAATTAATTTAAATTAAATAATTATATTAAATAATTGAAAAATTTAACCGAATTAAAATAAATGCATCGAACGAATATGTGACAAACATAACAATAGAATATATAAAATGATCGACACCTTGGCTATGTTAATAGTCACAAGATGTGATTTCTACGAAATGCAACATGTCCTCGTATCAACTCTCATGTTAAACCACCTGCTCGGATTATCGCGGAATGAAACTGTGTACCGAGCTGTACACCTTGCAACCCAGGCCGATTCTTGCAACGCATGCAAGCTAACATTCCTGCGTTCATTCAAAAAGAGGACCCCGAATAAATTTCTGAATCGTCCAGAAAAAGAAGAAGCCGACATGCGGTTTGGCCTTTCTTGTATTCCACGTATTTCGACCTCGGACTTTTCTCTCCTTATTCTTTTCACCTGTAGTCACAGCTCCCTTCTCACCTCCACCTCACACATGAATGAAACGAGTCTGGACTCTGGCTTGGGTTTTGAGTACGTTTTTAGCATTATAGCCTCGAGAGGTCAGGTTTGGTCGTGATTCGTTACGAGCTCTTCAGGATTCCTCGATTCTTCACATTATGAATTCCCTCATTTTTGAATGCGCATCGTCGACGGTGGTCCAATGCTTCCTCCTTGGTTTCTCCAAATTTGGTCATGCATCATCTCACACATGCAAGAATTGTAACAAACGACGTTATAAACCTACCTTATAGAAGTTCATTTATTTAGCATGCACAGACAGCACTCTACGTTCCTCTTCGCATTTGATCACTACGTCTTGTGCTCACGCAGTTGTGATCTGAATCACGTACATTGAACAACTGTTAATAGGAAAATCTAGAGTGTAGAGAATATAATTTACAAAATCAAGAGAGTAGCGCAATCTATCATTGGTGTTCAAAACATTTGATGAGTAGTCTCATGCGCATCAACCGAGACTCTTTCTTAGCGTAGGAATGGAGTTGGAGGATTCAACGAATACAGTATCTTGAAACTCGAATTTGGCAATATTTTGTAAATCTATGATAATGAGAAGTCAAAGAGCTCAAGAGGAATCAGAGACAGCTCAACGGACACTCCGTAATTTTTCAACAGATTCTCTGACATTGCTGATCATCGTCCATTCAATAATTATATTTCGTCCATTCAATAATCAATCATAATAATTCTTTATCAAGGTGGATGTTTGGAATTCTCGAATAAAATTTGTCAAAAATTTGAGCCAAAAGACTCTCGCTTTTTGTGCATCAACAGGGTCTATCATTTTCATCTTCATTGTCATTCTTGTAGATAAAATTGTCAACGAGCCGGCCAAGAAACAAGGTCCAAGTCGTGTAAAAATGCTGCGAGGCATAAACGTCTTTATTAATCTTGGTGAATTTTCTGCCCTTTCGAAGCCGTATTCATAGCAAGTAGACAATGTACTTAATCTTCATTCCGGCAGTGCATTTTTAATTTGCACAGTTTTCTTGGGTCGTGAGAATCCGTGCATTTGAACAATTTGCAATGTTTTTTTTCCCATCATAACTGATTGAAATGGATTCTATCTGAAATTTAGCTATCTCAGCTAGTTCCTGCGGCCGCGGAGGAAGATTTTCCCGTGCGACCCAGCGCTGCAATCGGCACGACAAATGCCAATCTACCTCGCAATATACCATGTCTTAAGATAAAGTATTGACCTCGGTATTGACGGCAAAGACGTTATATTTATGACGAGTGGTGGGCACAGCATAGCACTGTCACGGTACCAGCACGGTTGCACTGATAAAAAGAAGAACAAAGCAACTACTCATTTCCCTACCTCTGACTCAAAGGTGCAATGCATGGCGAATGCGACAAATTTCGAATACAGACTCCATGACCACTGACTCGAACTGGACACCTTTCCCGAGGGAGCAAGATTATAGAAACAAAGCAACTTCTCAGTCGAAAACAGCAGGTAGTCGGAAACGGCTCCTGATCCGCTCCGAGCCAAGTGTTGTTTGTTTGGAAGCGGCGCAAACAACACTTCACAGCCACGTCATCGATGATTAGAGGAATCACTCCGAAACGTGACTGGAGTCGAGTTGGATCATGAAAGGCATTGTTACTGATGGCTGACGCGAGAAGTGATGAGGGGTACACGGTACACATCCATTTGTCTGTTTTCGCGTCTGTTTTTGCCGTCAGCGAGGAGAAAGTTGTTTACTTGTAGATTAAAAATCCTGCTATGTGCCAGTTTC
This sequence comes from Eretmocerus eremicus, assembly GCA_030522705.1. Taxonomy (NCBI): domain Eukaryota; kingdom Metazoa; phylum Arthropoda; class Insecta; order Hymenoptera; family Aphelinidae; genus Eretmocerus; species Eretmocerus eremicus. The sequence goes on from JAPYYZ010001254.1 coordinate 13,804, forward strand.
ATGTGATTCATCTCCAAATACGCTTTTCCAATTTCCACCCAAAGGCAAGGTTTCTTTGAAAATCTCTATATCTAACGCACGGTCACGAGATACCAGTGATCAAACAACACTGAATCGAACAATTGCAAGATCATTATTGGCCGGCTTGTGAGGTATTGATCATCGTAATGCCAGGATTTTTGGCCATGACATTACTGATACTGTTTCACTAGTATCTAAATTCTCAAGATATGGTAAGAAAACTTTTGGTATAGCCTCGTTGCACTCGCTCGGAGGAAATTGATTCCCGTGCGCGGAAACAGCCAATCCTCGCATCTCGCTCGCATCGGTGCACGATGTATTATTTTTTGGAAAATCCGATCTATTCATTCAATTCAGTGACATTGATTCTGATTCATGATTAACCTCAGTTGGAAATGATACAATCGATGCCTAATGACAGATGAAGTAAAGACTTAAGTATAAGATATGATACCAAAATCATCAAATCATCCTTAAATTTCGACAGCTGAAAGATGTTTGATGTCGGAGTTTTTTTTAAAACAACCTAACCTTGCTTGGGATTGAAAGTAAGACCTTGGTTCAATCATTTAAAGGCATACAAAAATTACTGAAAATTGATGTGACTTTTCAACGATTGGTTCTTTTTGTGGATTCTTGGCGGACGGCCAGTATTCATGAATCACAAGGAAACGTCTGGCATCGGCTGACTCATTTGATTATGATTCATCATGAATGACGACTCGAAAATGACTATCATGACAGTAAGGAGTGCCATAAAACCATTCAGATTAGCTACGTTCATTATATGTTGATCGTTTCCATATCATCAGGTATCCTGTGGAATGCAACTATCATTATGGGTCGTAATAGATCCTTTTCTCTGATTTGAATCAGAATGAAGTTGATATGAGAGTATTTTGGAATTTGCGATTCTTATAATTGATATTTCTTCAATATCTCATTATCATTTCATAGTGGTGAGGATGGCCGAGGCACCACAAAACCAATCCGAGGGATAGTTCAATAAAAGAAAAAACCTGAGAAATAACGGTTCAAAATTTTTATTAAACCAGACTTTCTAGTGAATGATTAAAACCATCTTAGCCTCACACTGGCCACTATTTTTGCCAAGAGTGAGATTGAAGAGAAAAACTTACAGTTTACCAAGATGAATACATTTTACTGAATCCCCGATTAAAAGAGAGAAGATGAATCCTTAAAACGTTTACTGACAATATAGATTTCCTTGGCGGTCTCTAGTACGAAATTTTTTGGATACCTAAGTACAAGTAAGAGTGGCAAAATCGACTTATTGTTAGTTCAAATTACAGCTGCGCGCCATAATTGATAGAGGATAAAGGTGAAAACTCCCAAGTTAGAAATCGATGTATCGACCTCATATTTCGATCCGATCGGAGAGCCTTGAGCCCGGCAAAGTCATCGACTCGAGAAAAGGTGCGCATTGTGACGAGATTTTCTTTTTTCGTTGGTCTCGAGTACAATAAAGAGTCGTCCCTAGTCGTGATACTGCACATCCAATATCCGCGCGGGCCACATCGATTGACGATACTTGTATGCTTGCAGTATTTTGAGCGGGCGCGTTTTGGCTATACATCCCCTCTCTGAAAATTGGCTGACGGCTGCGGACAACTTTGAACCGAGGGTGCACATTTCCCAAAAAAATGGGTCCAGCCTGCAGGGCCACTCTGACGAGGCCACTGAACTAGTAGTCCCGGTGGGGCCTGATCTCGAATATAGACACGCATATGGCGCACTTATCCAACCGGTAATGCCAGGTGTTCCGAAAACTTGAAGCACATACGCGATATGTATATATAGACGCACATGCGTACGCGGAGGCTAGAGGCGCGCGCCCGGCCACCCTTCCCCCTTTCTGGATCTCTCGCCTGGTTGGATAGGAATAATGAAACGTAAACCAGCTTCCTTCCGACTGTGCATCGAGGGGAGTATAGTATACCTGAAACGGCTCGTCTCGCACCTTGTGCTCGCGAGTGTGCTCGTAATTATACAGATTCACATTCGAGGCAACGACTGCATTCGCTCACGCACAGTGTTCAAATAAAGTCCATCGCACCGAGCATCGCAAATTGTTGCCTCGTGCGGCTATTGCAGAATCAAATTTGAATGGATTGATTTGGCTTAGGCTGATCACTTCTAATATGCTCAGGATTATTCATTTTCAGTGGAAACGGAATCATCTGATGATATGATGAGTCGTTGGGTGTTTGCACAGATTCTCTCTATAGAGTACAATTAATTGAGAATTTTCTGGATTTGAGTTTCAAGCCAAGCATTTGCTACGTGACTTTTGGGTAGTATATCCAATTGAAAAGGAAACTCTTTCACTCCTGCAGCCTCAATCGATCGTCTTTCAAAAGTGGCTATTGTACATCATCATCAGGTCAAATTCATTCAAATCTATTCAAATACTTATTATTGTTGTTACTCATTTTAATACTCATAGATTTTTATGTATGAGACATATCAAGGCACTTTCCCATCTTTAATATATTGTTCTCGATCCTGATGAATCCAGAAGAGTACATATCGCTAGGGAATCTATACTTTCCTTCTTCTTGAACTTTTTCCCTCGCTGAGCTAAGATGTTATCCCATTCACAACAGAATTGCGCCTGGAATTAGAAATGACTTTTCCAATGTCAAAATATGTTTCCGGGGTGACAAATGGCGAAGAAGGGCAAAATTAAAATGTTGAAAAATTTTCGTTCTTCATTTTTCTTGGCCTCGCTATTTGATATTTAGTTGAGGTTGAGGTTTGATATGTTCCCTGTGTTTTCAGAAATTTTTCAGAATTTTGGCAAATTCTCCCAATGCATTCCAAAAAAGTTATCCCGAATTATTGGAAACCAATATTTTCTAATATATTGGACAAAATATGAATTGGAATATCTTTTGTAACATAATTTAAGTAAAAAATGAGAGGGGTCCACGGATGTTGCCTCAGTTGTTAAAATTTTTCAAAGACATAATTGATAAGAATAAGAGGAAGTTGACAAACAAATTTGAAAAAAAATTACTTGATATTGGGTCAAAGACAACACAGTGGGACCAGGTAATTACACCCGCTTCAACGCTATACCGACAATCAATTGATTCGATGTAGAAGGCTCACGTCTTGGGTATAGGAGGCATAGGAGCTCACTATAGATGTCTTCAGAAATAGGATGGAAGTTTTCACTGTATTCATTTTTTGAAGAAAATAATTTTCATCGCAGCTGATCGCTCAGCATCTGAACGGAAGAGTATGCTATTGATTTTGAATTCGTGCCGATGGTCCTCCTCAAGTGATATGAACCGACAAGCGTTACTTTAAAGAAGAGTGGCTCCGCACGAGGACTAGAAGTCAAGATAAATACACGTTGCACGTACGAGAAGACACACGACCAGCACATGGATCATGGCGATGTTCTCCGAGGTGATGAAAAACAGTCCCGAGGGTCTCGGGATGACGCGACACTGTTGCTGTCTCCAAGCTCCCCTCCCCCGCCTACGTTTAAGCGTGGCACGCGTCGCACCACCGTTTGGCGGAATTCGCTCATTTTTTTTCTTGCTCTGCACCAAAAACCGCCTCCCATGAGCATCTCACGATGCGGCCGCAACTCTTATACGCAAAACACGAAAATCCAGCATAGATACGCGCAGATGATGGAGAAGTGATTCCGGCCCGATGTGCCGAGCGCAGCCTGTACAAATATATATTGGGCCAGAGGGGGCTCGCTCGCGATGACGTATATGCACGAGGCTGAAGCGCACATGCACGTGTGCGGCTAATGTTATACATATAGGGTATATAAGCGGAGCAGGCGACGCGTGTGGGTATTCCGTAGGAGAGAAAGAGAGAGTATGGCAGCGACGCGTGGGCGATATGCTGCGGCACGCGACTCGACCGTTATACGTCGCAGGCTGCGGCTGCGGCGGCTCGCGCCGGTGAAAAAGCATCGCCGATGGGATGCACGCACATATGTGTGGGGTGCTATGGGGATACGCGTACTACGCGTACAGCACGGGGGGAGGCAGGGAAGGGAGAAAACGCGCGCGCCATCGGGGCTCGTTGCTTTATGCGCGAGCAGGCGCTTTTGTCCATGCCTTTTCTGGGGCCGAATGCGCGACGCTCTTCTCTCTTTGTGCGCCGCCGAGTGTGCCGCTCTTGCGGAATGTACTGCCGATATGCCTAGGCCAATGTGGATATGGGCATACATTAATTTGGACATATGAAAGCTTTTGGTTTTCGATGGCGAGAGGTTGTTCTGAGAGGAAATGGGATGAATCGTAGCTTTTAGCACATTCCGCTAGTCGGGAGTTGAGCTTATTGGTGGATTCAAATGTGAACGTCATTTCCCGTACAATTGGATCAGGAAAATGTTGCAAGGGGCGCATGAAGTTGAGGTAGGACGGTCGAGTGCAGTAATTACAATGTTTGAGAGTTTGTTCCGTGAACTTGACATGATCAATGCCCATTTCATGCATTTCAGGCGATGGTCCACCGTACCAGTGGCACTGCTCTATTTTGAGTCATATTTATGGCTTATAACGAGGAGGAGAGCAAGAAGAATTGTCAATCTTTCTGACTTCGGGGCTGGCTTACAATACTCAGTCCATCTATTTTGAAGGAAGGAATATCAAATTGGAGATTATGAATCGGACTATGAACCAGGGCCAAGGCACCTGAGCTTATAGGAGATACTTTCAGGATCTTCTCTGACCATAATGAACTCATTTCTCGAGTCATTTCTGGTGCTCTGAGTCGAGAATCGCATGGTACTTATCACTCAACTTATCAGCCAAAACCATATTCTGGACCTAGACTTTGGGGTGTGTTGTTCAGAAATTATGGAGAAGTTACAATTGTGGTGCGAACAGCGATGAATGTCCTCAAAAACAGGCTCAAAAATGTCGCTCAAAACTGCTAGATCAAGTGAAGAATTTTTCTCCCCGTAAAACCTCGCGTAAAGCTCTTCGCTAAATCTTTCATGAAGGCGTGACGTGGTATAACTATGGGTCAAATTCAGGTAGGCATACGCGGAGCGCATTTGAGTTCGAGATGAGAGATTAGCAAGAGCCCTCGCGATTACCCGCCATTACCCGCTATTGCGCGGAATCTTGTCAAGCGCGGTAGTTCCGGTGGGGTTCATCCAGAACACTTTACCCGCGCACAATCCTCGTTTGACGAGCCAAAAGAGGGGAAAAGTGGAGGGGCTGCCACGGGCAGATGAGCGCGCGGCGATTGGTCGCCGACTCGTGGCTGCGCCGTCCTCCGGCGGCGGGGCTGCCCGGCTACATTGGCCGGGGCACACGTGCGAGCCGGGCCACCTGCGGGAGCGCTGGTGGGGAGCCCAGAGCAGAGCCGAGGCCAGAGGAGCGCTGGTGGGGAGCCCAGAGCAGAGCCGAGGCCAGAGCCCTCCAACTCGCAGAGACCGGCTCGCGCCCGCCGAGGCCACAATTCCGCAGTTGCGCGCGAGCTCTCGTAGTCGAAGCAGCGTCCGCCCGATCCTCTCCGACTCGCTCGTCGCACTTTGTTCCCGAATCGGTGCAGTGCCCGTTGGATCGGAACCTCCGAGTTGTGTCTGGTGTGTTGCTGGCGACCAGTGTGCACCAGGACATCGCGATCCTGCGTCGCGTCGTCGAGGCCAGCCGCAATCACCGTCGCGGTCGCATGACCGGCCCAATCCGCGTCGCCCGCCAGCAGCGACCGGCAGCCGTGGTGCAATTGCTCGGCAACGAAACACAAACTCCGCCAAGATGCTCGTCGACGAGGTGCCGCGCAGCTTCGTCAAGAAGAACAACAGCTACAGCCACTGTCCGCTCAAGAAGCGGCCCGTCAACGTCGCCCTCGCCGAGGATGCGCCCAAGACCCAGACCAAGACC
>JAPYYZ010001255.1:0-21743 GCA_030522705.1 Eretmocerus eremicus
AAAAGCATGAAAAATCAGGAATTTGATTATTTTCTAACTCTGTCCAGAGTGCCCATTGGCAAGAGATGATGTAGATACTTCATTTTCTAGGTAGTACGACTGTGTAAAAAAATTTTGGTGAAGATTGGTCACCCGGAGGTCCTGGTCTCCCCTTGTAAGTGTACATAGCTCAAAATTTTTCCTCATACTCTTTGAATTATTTTCAACAAGAGTTACTTTTTCTACCATGTGTATTCTTTACTCTGTAATCTTGTAAAATACATTCATGGCAGAAAGTACGTCAATTTTACTGATTTTTTGGCTTTCAATGTCTTGAGAAGGGAAATTGACTCTCTTAGGTATCACATCCATACTTCAGCTTTCCGAGATAGTAACTTATGTTCGAAATTGTATCAATGATATCAGAAATAAGTTTGGGCCATGTACATATAACTCAAACGCGCACAATCTTTTTCCTGTGATCATCATTTTGCTTCATGAAAATTGATAAAATGATAGTAACTCGGACAGAATATGTCCCAGTGAGCTGAAAATCCACAAAATCTCATGTTTTATAAGTATACTGATGGTGGATAAGTATCGCAGCATTTGCTGTTGAGGGAAAAAATGTTTCTCTGATCACCAAAGTCATACCTTAACCCTCTTCTACCTAAATCTTTAATATTGACTGCGTATCATGGAAATCAATTCCGGAATATGATTGGTCAGTCTCAGATGTGTTGAAATATGTGTGCAAAATTCCGATTTTGTGCACAGCATCGTTTTCGAGGAACGTCGATAGGGTAATTTTGGTACTCGGAACAGCTAATTCCAAAAGTTCGGCAGATTTGCCCATATTAGCATTATAATTTCCCAAAAACTTCGATCAAAGTGTTGATGGGAAAATACTCAAGTTTTGCAAACTAGTACATTGTTCATTTGACCTTACCAGGCTTGGATGAATTTGAATTCAAATGTTAGACTTCCATTTCTGGATTGATCGAGCAATTGTTGTGGAGCTTGTCAAATTTGGACAAACATTCATCACGATTTGCCGTAGTAACAGCATACCCTGTCAAAAATCACTCTAGGATAAATGTGGCGTCCGTTTGAGACTCATCGTGTTGAATCCTCATAAATTATTTTGAAATAGTTCAAAAGTTTAATAGAGAAAGAATTACAAATGATACCACTAGTGATATCAGGCAACAGTACACAGTGAACAATACTGTGTACTGAGTACTGTAAAGGTTCAGATGAAATTCAGACAATAATGATCATTTGGTTGAAGATGTGATGTATGTCCGATCGTAAAGATTTAAGAGAGGAAGTAATAAGCAAGAATACTTCCCAAAACTAGGAAATAGGACATAATACTCTGCTACCAGGGGCAGTAAGCCGGTAATTGGAACTCAAAAATTAAAAAAAAAGTTAGCTCTCAAAATCCTGACCTTCTCTTGCTTATGAGGCAATCACTTCCTGGATTATTTTCGGAATGATCAGAAATCGAATGCCTATTTGTACTGTGTTCGGATTATTACACTTAACTAACAGTAATCATGATATCTCAGAATTCTTAAGAGGTTGTTGTTTTGGCACTTACGGACTTACTTGCTTCTGATGACAGTATTATCGCACAATAATAACCCTCCATTATCAAATACGACGAGAGATGCCCCTTTGAAGTAATGATGACGTTCAAAGAGACCGGATTCTCCTATCGTCGCATATAAGGTACGTGAAGCCAACGCCGCGTTTATACCCAATGTAGGGAAACTTAAATCTAGGATATAGTAGAACTTTAGTCTTGCCACGCACTAACATTATGTAAATGATATATGAAATACAAAATAATTGAGAACATCCCAGGACAATAGTGAACTTTGCGGATTCTAGAAATTGTTTGGGATCACGTTTGATCCAATTTTTCTCATTTGGAGAATCTGCCCCAAAAAAAATTTGACTAAAGTTCATTCGATCATTTACCTCAATACCTGCAAAATCATACCTTTCACGTTGCAAAATTCAATTTTGGGCCCAATCTCATGAAACGTATATAAAAATTAGCTCAAAATGTCATCAAACAAATTATTTAATTGATTGATCATGGCCATAGATTGGAATTACTTGGGGACAGACTTGGGATCGACTCTTTTACCTGGAGCATGTGTTGGTTGCGAATTTATATACGCGAGAATCAGAGCCCATTAATACATCTCGACCCGATCATTTGCAGTGTATGGATAAGCTCGGAATGGGTGATGTTCCGCGGCATAACTGTGCGAGGGAGAGTGCCAGCGGATTGCTGCTTACCGGCGAGGCTTGACAAGCACAGAGAGCAGAGGCCGAGTAGCAGAGCAATTTTGCCGATCATCTCCCGGCTAGGTGGGCTCGCACCTGCTCGGTGGCAGGAATCGTTAGTGCTGCTGCTCAACCATGTCGGCTCGGCCCGCACCTAGTGCGGGGCGTTCGCGGCGAGGCGGGCCCGCCCGGGCATTGGCTGCGACAGCTCGCGGTGCTGCGGCGATGACAGCGGTAGCGGTCGCGGTGGCAATCGAGTGATGCGACAAGGCGGTGCCAGCCGCCAGGAGCACATGTCGCACGCAGAATGACGTCGACGAGGCCCGATCGCGCCCCGCGCAGCCGGACCTCTCCAAAAGGCACTGACAACTTGGTCACCCACCGCACTAAGTTGCCGAGCAACGGTGCCGCGTTCCACAAGTTGTGTGTACAGCTCGGCGACGACGCGCACGTGTGCCCGCGCACCTACCGTTCGACCGACTGCAGCTCGCCGGCCTCCTCCTCGTGGCCTACTCTGACAGAATCCACTCCCACCATCGGCGTTATCCACATCCCACAAGCAGCTCTGTCTTGTGCTTTTTTACCTACAGATGCCTTATGCCTGCATCGACTCCTTGCTCCTTCTCTACCACTCCTCCTGCTATCGTTGCACTATCTGTCACTCGCTCTCTCTTTTTGCCTTATTCCTCTTCTTCACAAAGTTATCTCACTTCTGACATCGCCATTGCCGCTTCAACATAATAATATCTAGGCGGAAAAAATGTACTCATCCTTTTACGGGCTCACATTCTGAAGCACAAGCCAATGAAAGGGCACCTTCCGGATCAGCAGATCGGCGCTTCTCTGATACTTTCTGACTTTCCGGATAGCCAGTCCCTGCAGAGATGAGGTCTCTTCATTCCACTGTATTTCGGGCGTTTCAGTATGCGTGGAGCCTTGTCGACAATTGTTTTACCCGCGTTCTGTTTTGTGCGAGCCATTGCTTCGAGCACCGACTTAGATTGATACCAACGTATACCGTAAACCGCAGCTGCTTCAACCAATGGAGCAACTCTGGACCATTCTGAAATGTGAAGTTCATTTCGATCTGTTTGAAGATCTATTTGTGAAAAAATGTTGTACTCGTTCTTATTTTCATAATCAACATTTTCAATGGTGGCGCACGACAGTGATGTGATAATTGCATTCTATTGACTTTATCTCAAACATTTCAGAAGGATTTGAAGAGATCGAGAAAATTTTTATCTCGAAGTCTTGTCTGGTGCCCCGATCAGATTGATCCGAGTAAGTCCATCACAATTCGTTCATTAAAAGAATCAAATCATGTACAGAGGCCATTGATACGATTGTCCTGATAAATGGTTTCGTTGATTTCTGCAATTTTGGCTATAACTTCCTTTAGCCCAAAACATGCCCTTTCATCCAATTCTGGATGAGATAGACACGAGGCATGTATGCTATTAAAAATTGAGCAGGGGGTGAATAAGATTATTTATGATTTTAAATGCTTAATACAAGAGTGATGTCGGACAATAGTACAGAATCATGATCCAAAAACTCTCATTTGTCCCCTACTCACGAGAAGAGTGTGAGGCTTGCGGGTCATAGATTTGGCCGAAACTTTGGGTACACTTTTATTACCAAAAGATGACCTCTGAACGCCACTTTTGCCAACGCTCAAGTGTTTTTGAGTTTCAGCTTATGACATTAGCATTGCAGGTATACGTATAGATATGACTTTTTAACATGTGCCTATATGTTTAATGCTAATGTCAGAGGCAGTAGCTCAGAAACACTTGAGCGTTGGCATGTGCGGCTTTGGACATTGTCTTTTGGTGCCGAAAGGAGACTATTCCTAGAGTTTCAACCAAATTCATGACCCAAAGGTCTGGTACTCTCCTCGTCAGTTTTTAATAAATTTCAAAGTATGCTGCTAAAAGAGATTTGCAGAATGCTTTCTCATAGCAGAAAGGGTACATCTATCACATATGAAATTTATCATACTGCAACGAGGATAAGAGCGTAGGATGGTCTCTTTGCAAACACGGAAACATTCAAGGAAGGGGGCGGGATCGTTTATTTATTAATATGATGCATAATTTAATCATTATTTTCTGTCATATGAACTCCTAGCTTTATAGAATTTGCACTCACTTCTCCTTCTCGACCAGATCTATCGATTGTGCGTCACACTCTTTACTCAAATCTCTTCATAATATTAGTACAATCTTGTCTCGGTATACCTCTCTCCGAGTACGTGTGTGTGCGGATGTGTGCTGTTTTTTTATTTTTATAAGCGATTTTTTCTCACGGGGTCGATTGATCCTCCTGGAATTCACAAAGTTTGTAGGAGATCTCTTGGAGAAAAGCCCAGTGAACTTTTGGCTCTCAACGCCGTACAGTTTTTGATTTATGACTTTTTTTTCCTATTTTGATGACAGGTTCTTCTGAAAATTCTGGCCTCATATGCTACCGTTTTTCAATATAAGCTTCAAAAATCTGAAAAAACAGGTCTGAGATTTTTTTGGATTTTCTTTAGATAAGTTGGCACGGGATCTCGATTAGGATAACTGACTCGTTTTCTCGTGCACCACTATTAATGAAATTTGAAGATTAATGAAAATAAAAATCCCATATCAGCCAATCGATAGAGAATCCATAATACCACAGATTTATTCTTTCAGATTTTTGAATCGCGATTCGAGAAAGCAATATTATATATGAGACAAGAATTTTTCAAAAAACTTCCAATAAAATAGAAAACAACTCAAGTCAAAAACTGTTCAGTATGGGAAGCGAGAAATTAAACAAGCTCATCTTCGAGACATTTTCTACAAACTCTATTAATTTCAGAGAGATCGGTAGAATTGGTAGAAAAATCATTCACAAAAACAGACATTGCACATGCACACACATATAGACATGGGGAGTGATGTACTGGAACAAGATCGTAGAAATTTTTTGATGATATTTAGGTTGAAAGTGTGACGCCCGATCGATAGATCTTGTCGAGACGAAGAAGAAGGGGCAGATTTCATGAGTATATGCATATTATAACGGGAAAAAATGATTTGGAGGGGAAGATGAGACCAAAAAATGCCAACACAAATACAACGCCCTCTCTTTGAGGATTGAATTTTTCTGGGTTGTATAGTCTGCCCTATACTTATAGAATTTGAGCATTTGATGGAAGTTGAGTCGTTCAGTTCCATAGTGGACTGACAATGAGTCCGTCTAGTAATAGTACATTACGATACAAGGGCGGTAAAGTTGGAATTCGCATAACGAGTGATAATTCCGACCCTCGCCTTCGGCTCGGGCCAGAAAATATCACTCGATATGCGAATTCCAACTTTACCGCCCTTGTATCGTAATGTACTATTATCTACAGTTCTTGATTAAGGTGGTTCACGCGGTTTTTTTCCCAACAATAGAAATCGCTGAAGTTTTGCACACTGAAAGATTTTATGGGTGTGAAGAACATGTCAAAATTTCAAGAGGATCGTCAACCTAGATTCCGAGATATTAATCTTCCAAATCTCGACAGTTTACACGGGAAAGATAGGGATTCCAGCTTCTGCCTTAAATATCACAAAAACAGAACAACAGAAAAATCAGAAAAAATTCGTACTGATAGCTCAATATGAGAAAAGAATCTCTGTGAACTTGCGTGAAGATCGTTAATCTGGTTTTGGAGATATCTCATTTTACAATAATCACATCAATAAACAAACGGAGCAAAAATTTGAAAAATAATTTATTCCTGAAGTTCATGGTCTTGAGAGCATTCATGTCGAGTTTCATCCAGCTGGACAACTCGTTCATTACAATCTTGTATTCATAAATGTCTCTTCATATTCGTTTGTGTTTGTGTATCTGGTTTATCTTTTTTCGTAAATTTCGTCGATTCTTTCTTGCCCGTTCGATATATCTTTCTGAAGTCCACATGGTTCGTAGAGAATCTTTCGGAGATGAGCCCAGTAAATTTTGAGATTTCCTCACCGAACAGTTTTTAAAGTTTTTTTTCTAATTTCATTGCGAATTTTTCGAAAAACTCTGGTCTTATATATCATACTGCTTCTTCATATTATGATTTGAAAATCTGAAAAAATAATTCTGAGCTACGTTTTGATTCTCTATCGATTGATAGTCATAGAATTCAAATTGATGTAACCTTAACTTGTTTCTCCACGGGTCACTATGAATAAAATGTGTAAAGTAGTGATCATTGGAATCCGAATCTTGTAACAACCAATAGATAGAAAATCTAAATGTAGCTCAGATTCATTTTTTTCAGATTTTGAAATCATGATTCGAGAAACCAACATGATATATGGGATCAGGAATTTTCAAAAAATTCGCAGTTATATAGAAAAGAAATCTCAATTCAAAAACTGTACGGTGTGAAAAGCTGGAGATTTACTAGGCTCATCTCCGAGAGATTTCCTAAAAACCATGTGAATTTCAGAGAGATCGATGGAACCGGTGAGAAGAAAGATGAGAGGGAAAAATCCCGTCACAAACGCAATGTTTACTCTTTGACAAAGCAAGACCTCAAAAGCATCTCACATTCGAAAGACTTCCCGTATACTCAGGAAGCTGAGCGAGCGCTGACCTGCGAGGGTTGTGAGCTAGTGTGTATCATAGCACACGTAAGGGGTCATGCACAAAGGGTTCACAGACTTTCGACAGATTTTGGACCCCATCCTCCCCTCTGTCTCACCGTGTCACGTCGGAGCCGAAATTTCATAGAAAAGACGTTACAAATTCTATGATCCTCCCCCTCCCCTCATTTTTGGTTCGATTTCAATAATCTGTGGATGATTCGGTTCAGCATAATGTTGTAACGGACACAATTTTCATCATGATTTAGACATTCCAACATATTTCACAAATTATACGAAAATCAATCATGATGAAAAGGTGACGAATACATGCAATCTATATATTGTTTACAATCATAAAAGAAATGAGGAATAATATATCATGTACAACTATCCATTTGAAAATGTATTTCCCCAAAACAGCGTCATAATTCACAAAAAACCGTCATTCTATGAGATCTTCTCAAATAATATAACTACTCATTTTGAAGAAAGTTTAATAATCATCAAAATCCTGAACACGGTCCATTCTTTCTACAGTCCATGGACATTGCATCCAATCAACGAATGACTCAATGACTGGTGTAGCGTACGATGTACGAGCGAATTATATGCGCGAGTGGATACGCCACCGATGCACTATTGCGAGAAGCCTGTGCCGGCCTCGAGCTAGGATGATTTCAACATGAAATTCGGCGAGCGCTTCTTTGTCAAATGCGCAGGCGCAAGATCGAGGCCAAATCTTGAGTATTTAAAAAGCACTTAAAGCTCGGCTCGCTCTCTTATTCGGATCTCTCTGATCCCGCATCATTCAAGCTAGTACTCGCGCCGCGTGACGAGTATTCGTAGCCCCGGACGTCCTCGTCATTTCGTAGAGTCAGTAGTCGTCGAATCATTTCATAGATCTCGCTTTATTGAGAATCTATTCGAGTTCAAATAAGGGTCAGGTTCTAACTATGTCTCGTATATCAATTCATTTAGCATATCCCTTCCGTACTGGCGAGGCTGAATCTCGTTGGCCGCGGGAGTGAAGGACCCTTAGGACATAACACAGGTATGGAATGATCTTTGGTCACAGGCACGCACATGTTTTTAGCTGTTACATCTTCTTCGTCCATCGGAATAGGTGAAGACGAAAATCTCGATTATTACAGTTGTGTACTCGGTTCGTTGGCTTCTCGATCAAATACGAGAGCTTGAGCCGTGCCTGAAGCCACCTTCACATGTTTGATGATCTCGCGGAACTTGAGAAATTTTAGCTCTTGGATGACATCTGAGTTAGAGTGGAAGTTGTCGATAATTCAAAAGTTGTCTCTCTTAGGTTGTTACAGAGAGTTAACCCCCCCCCCCGCCCCTTGGCCCCCTCCCCCGCGTTTGAATGTGTCTTCTAGGGAGCTCCCTCTCCCCTCAGGTTCATACATTCTTTGGGCATGACCCCCAATCAAACTTTGTGCGACAAGTAGTGTACCGCTGTGCCTTGGCTTGAGAGAGATGGGAAGGGGAGAAGTGAAGAGAGGGGTTGACTCTACGCGTCTTACAACATCACCAGCAGTATAGTCGGAGCTGCTGGGTAGGTCTTCACGTAACGCTCGAACGCGCGATTGGAGAACATCTGCATCCACATTCACAACGGCATCCACGACTACGAATCGCAGCAATTGCCTAGTTTTGTGTGAACCCATAAAAGTGACGAGTGTCTACAACAAGACAGATATGGTGAGTAATTTCCACATGATTCATATTTATTAGAATTCCAATAGGTAATATTTAAAATACAGAAATAATGTCATGCCAACAAATTTTACAGAAATTATCATTTCCTAAATATACTGTGAATATTGCTAATATAAACATTTTCGTCTTTAATTGATTTGAATTTCCTCCACACGAATGCACTGGGATTGATATTGGTGCACAATCACATTGTAATCTACCCATGCCATAACGTGATTTGCAGCTCTTAACAGGAGTACCGAAGAATAGGAAAATTCTAATGGAGCCACCGAAGAAACTACTGGGAGTAGAACGATAGATGCAGCCAAGCAAACATTCAAAATGTTCAAGGAAACATTGAATCAGGAAGCGATACAGCTGATAGAAGTTCAGCAATGAGGGTGAATTAATTTTAAACCAATTCCACATTCTTCCCTTTTTCATGACTTTGAAAACATTTAGAATAGCAACATTGAGATTCCCTCATTCATGCATGTAACTTACTCTTATTCTCGAAAACAAGACTCACGTCTCATGCACATTATGGTAGATGTAAGGGTAATTTGGGTAAGTTTGTAAGACTTTTAACATGAATTGGAATTATATGTACATGTTCTTCTAATCTGCTTGCATAGGTAAGTACACCGAGGATGACCTCCAACGATCAACAAGCGGATGGACGAAGATGAAGAAACATTGTAACAGCAGCTGAGATGGAATTAGAATGAATCAATGAGACCATATCCCTCAGAAAGATAGTGGAGATTGTAAGCAAAACTTATTTTTGAAGGAATTTCAAGGATTGTTATATGTACATAATTATAAGGTGATGTAGAAAGGTTATATGTATACGCTTATGAAATAAAAGAGTTTTGATTGTCACTCCTCCCACGAACCCCAACAAAAAGGGGGTTTGGGGATGGAGATAGTTGTCACTGTGGGACGAAATTTTTTACCCAATTTGAGAAGTTCAAAAAGAATTGTGAGAAATAGCTCGAGTGGAGCCGTCGGCAGAGACAGAAAACAAGCTCGAGCCGAGACGCGGCGCCACCGAGCGGCAATGACATAAGCGGCAGCTGACAGTCTCGCTCTCTTGACTCACTTGGACAGCAGCAGCCAAGCAGCTCGGAAGTCCCGCTAGTGTGATTGACTAGAGTTTTTGCTTATTGCGCTTGTTTAAGTGTAGCACAGTTGTCGGGATGGCTTAACCTTTCAGTTGTAGTTTCTCCAGAATCTATTCTGCTGCTTCCTAAACTTGGAGTAATAAGTGTTTCGTGCTACCTTGCCCGCCAGCCGTCCACATAAGTCCAACAGGTTATGGGCACAGCTCGCGTGGCCGCGGCAAGGAGCCGGATCATCAGGCGGAGGAGAGAATAATCATCAGAGCAACAGTAAGCCCGAAGAATTCAGGAGTGTTATCAGGGAGTGATTCAGATGATGCACATCAGGGCTGCAGCAGTGGAGCCACTAAGTGCACATTCGAGCCGACAGTTGTGAGCGTGCAGTGGCAGGCACGAGCCGGCTCGCGCGCGATTCCGGGAATGCATCCGCGCGATGTGAACAAACGTGATGCAACGGTGCAGAAGGAGTCGAGCTCGGAAACGAGCGGAGATGGAGTAGTCGCGAGAATAATCAGGGGCATTGGCGAAAGAGGGAGGGATCCTCTACAGTCAAATTTCGGGCGAATTACCACGCCGCATCAGGGTCATTGGCGGAGAAGGGAGAGAGCCTCCACAGTCAATTTCAGGCGAATTGCTACACCGCATCAGGGTCTTTAATAGCCTCGACACGAAGTCTGTGCACGCGTGTTTTTCCACGCGTGGTTATCCACGCCTCTGTGTTGAAGGTATAGAGACGCGGAAGACCACGCGTGGAAAAAACACGCGTGGTCTTCCGCGTCCCTATACCTTCAACACAGAGGCGTGGATAACCACGCGTGGAAAAACACGCGTGCACAGACTTCGTGTCGAGGCTATAACGAAGGAGGAAGGGAGCCTCCGTAGTCAATTTTCGGGCATGTTGGCATCCCAAAGGGTCGTTGGCGAAGGATGGAGAGAGCCTTCGCATGCCATTTTCAGGTGTGTTGCCGTATCTCAAAGTGGACATCAGACGTGCATATCGGGTCATTTGTGCGCGCGGGTTCAAACTTGCTGTGCAACGGAACCTTCGCCGCGCGGGCGAATTTGAGATCGGTAAAGTAGAAAATGAGGGCGACAAGTGGAGTCATTTTCGTTTGTCTGCAAGGCAAATATTGCAGCATACGCCCCGTCGTTTGTAATGCGAATTGAGACTTGCTGTGCGTCGAAATTTGCAACGAACGGATGGACTCGATAATGCCTATCAGGGATATAAATGCAGGACCCCGAAAGAGTTTCTCCAGGGAGACGTTTGTTTATACAGGAGAATTTCTGCTCATGGAAATGAAATCGATCAATCATGTTATTCTGAAAACTTGAGGACCGGGATCAAAATTTGAGACTGTAGTACAGCGAATGAATTTTAGATCACGAGGTCCTCACCACATTTTATGGTTCATTTACCGCACTTGCGGAAAGGTACATGTGCGCGATCGCCTCACTTGCACAAGAAGCTTTGAATGCGTGCGCCAAAGCTTCGTGAGCGAGGGTGCATGTGCAAGGACACGAGTGTTGGCAACATGAATCAGAAACTCACCTCTTCATATCACTGAGGACTTTGCAGTGCGGTCTGAAGTGGAATTCCTTCATGAGACTTTGCTGTGCGGTCGAAATGAATGAATTAAAAACCTCCATGAAAGTTGTATTGGCCAAGAGGGACAAGTTTGGTAATAGTTGACTTTATTAGTCTGTATTCAGGGCTCAGAGGAATCAGGAAGGAGGAAAGAGTGTGCGATGGCCAATGGAATTTAGGAAAGAACAACAGAGCAAGGTGGATATTATTTTGAATCTTCAAGGGAATGATTCCAATAACTCAGGGATGATCAGGTGGTGGATCCACATATCAGAAGGAAAATTCAAACTTGTAAAATTCAGGAGATGAAAATGGACATGAGACAAATGTTACAGCCTTCGCTCATAGAATAACGATCGATCTCAGGGATGAATTCAGGGAAGATTTCAGGGATGAATTCAGGGATGAACAGGAATGAATTTAGGGACTATTTCGGGGATGAATTCGGGGAAGACTTCAGGGATGAATTCAGGGATAAACAGGAATGAATTTAGGGACCATTTCAGTGATTGTTTCAGGGAAGATTTCAGAGATGAATTCAGGGACAGAATATGAAGGAATAAATTTACTCTGTTGGACTGGATTGGAAGATGGCGAAGTAGTGTTGAGATTCAGAGAAAGTCAGGGAGATTCGAAAATGACTCAGGGCTCAAGATCAAGACATCATGAATTCTACTCTGTAATCAAGTGACCGAATAGATCTATACACGTTAAAATCAGTCAGACGGGATGTAGAGCCTCTTGTAATATTTGAAAATGAGAATTAGATTTTCAGCAATTTATTGAGAAATTCAGAATTGAAAAGTAGGATTTACATCAAAGATGATTAAGAGTTTACTCGAAAGAATAACCTAAATATTCGGCTGGACAGTTTAAGTTCAAGTCCTAGGGCACAGAATTTGATTTGAATGATTGATCAAAAAGAATGGATCCTATCAGGATTGACTCAGGAAAATTCAACGAAGTAAGAATGTGAACACGTTTGTAGACAGATTTCGAGAATAGTCAGGGACTTTGAACTTTGTGGCGGTTCAGAAAAATTGTCGGAGAGTGAAATGACTAGTGGTTTCTAATGAGCAGTAGTGAGTTTTTTTGAACTGATGGCATAGACCCAAGAGTTGTTTGAGGGAAGAAGTCAAAGATTAGAGACAGCAGAGTGAGAAGAGGAATGTTTGGAGGGGGAAAACACTAGGGAAAGTGATTGAAAGCGGGAAAAATAGTTTTGTCAAAGAGAGACATGAGAAACTGAACTAGGGAATTGTTCTAATCGATGAAGTGGGAGGGCAAAAGAACTCAGGGGTATAGTGTAGGCAATGTGCTTGTCAAGCAAGGGTATTTACTATGGACCAGTTCGCACAACAATCTCAAACGGATTTGCAAGAATCAGGGTAGTAGAAAATGATTCGTTCGAGATTGGGAGAGAGAAGATGAAGTGCGAATCAGTTCAGGGAAACTCAGGAGAAATGGATGTTCAGGAGAGGCGTTCTTGAATAGCAACGTATTGAATTGAGATAGACGAAATTCGAAACGAGAATCAGCAGTTTTTATCATGGAAAAAGTTAACTTTCAAGGGAAAATTGGACAAGGGAATGTTGTGGCATGGTGGTGAACACATGTGTCACCGGGCTATCTCAAGCAGGTTCAAAAATCAGAATGTTTGAAGAATTCTAGGGAAGCTTAGGGTATCGGAATGATAGGAGTAAGAAATGACCAGTGAAGTGAAAAAATCCAATGGATCGATTCAGGGAGATGAGAGATCATTGATGATCAAATCAGGGTTACCGGATGGAAGAGCTTTCAGGAAAGTTTTGGTTGGTTCACAACATTCAGATACATCATGTGACATCGTGAAATGAGAAGATTCTTCACTATGAGTGTAATCGACTGAAGCAAGAGGAGTAAATGTGCAGGTGAAAGAGCAGAGTGCGCAGATAGAAGAAGATGGACTACAGAGAGAAGAAACCGAAATTGAATCAAGGGGAACCAAGTGGAAAAATATTCAGGGAACTCAAACGAAAATTCAGGGAACTCAAATGAGAGAGCACAAGACGATAGAGGAAACCCAGAAAGGGAAGGCCACGATGGCCAAATTGAATGTAAGAGCCAGAGAAATTCAGGAGAGAACGGGCTCAGTAGAATATGTCGTGCGAGTCTTTCTCGTACGAATCAACAATGAACCTCTAAACTTCAGGGAAGAAACATTATCAGTTTTTAAGAATGGAGATGTTCAGGGATAGCTCACGGAAGACCCTGAAAATCAATCAGGATAACTGTTCAGAGGAAATTCTGGAAAGATTTGATATGGTGAGAGTAAACCCCAAGCCTTCCCAATGATCAACATTGGATCTAGTTTCGAGGAGACAATCTCAGCTTCCGGAAGGAGACTGGGAAGCATTCAAAAGGATCTTCAGATCTTAGGGGCACTTCTGATCAGAGATTGAAGTACGCCGGAGGTAGCGAAAAATTGGAGAATTGAACGAGCTTCCGAAACCAATCAAATATCATTCCAACTTGAGGATACGCGATAAAACTGTTCGGAGATGCAGTGCCATGGTGAAGCACCAATCGAAGATACGTCGCACTTCCTCGACGTGCCAAGCTGAACATTTACCTGTGAGCGATGAGTGTTAAGAAATGGTCTCAGAGTACAAGAAAATCAGGGATATATCAGAGGAATCAGAGATCATGTATCCAATCACGATCTGGTGTGATAACAGGCAAGGGACTGTATTCAAAAAGGTGCGGTGGTCAGATCTTGGAAAACTTTGATTACACAGTCAATGAAATTCAGGAGAAATTACTCATCAAAGAAGAAACAGGGACTAAATCTCATATAAAGGAAACAAAGGAAGATTATATCAAAACTTGCCTTCAGAGATACGGAGTTATTGACAGTTCAGGGACCAGTCAAATGTCAGGGAAATTGAAAAAGTTCTGATTCAGGGAGGAAAGAAAGAAAAGTAGTAGAACAAATTCTCCGGGACAGTCGAAAATTTAGGGAATCGAACTCGTCGTGTTCCGGATACCAGAGAGAGCAAAGAACACCAAGAGGATGCAGCGATCAAGTATCATAGCCTCCGACTCCAATCGAGGGCGGGAGTGTGAGAAATAGCTCGAGTAGAGCCGTCGACAGGGACAGAAATCAAGCTCTAGCCGAGACGTGTCGCCACCGAGCGGCAATGACAGAAGCCACAGCTGATGCTCTCGCTCTCTTGACTCACTTGGACAGCAGCAGCCGAGCAGCTCGGAGCTCCCGCTAGTGTGATTGACTAGAGTTTTTGCTCATTGCGCTTGTCCAAGTGTAGCACAGTTGTGGGGATGGCTTAACCTTTCAGTTGTAGTTTCTCCAGAATATATTCTGCTGCTTTCTAAACTTGGTGTAATAAGAGATTTGTGCTACCTTGCCCGCCGGTCGTCCACATAAGTGCAACAAGAATAAATAACCGAGAGTATCCTGTACCGAGGGGAGCGGGAAAAGTCTTCGTCGAAGTGTCATGGGTACTCTTGAAGATATTTGAGTGTTCCCGTGACTGTTCAGTTTTGGGTTGCAGACATGGCTCCAAACGTATCTTCAAAAACAATTTTTCTAAAATTTCCAAGAAAGTATAATTTTGCGTTTTTGAAGTCCATGTCCACTTCCTTAAGAATATGATGAAATAACTTTGCATTTGAACAAGATCCATATTAGCTATTAGATGTTCCACTCTCGAATTCAAATTATCAACATCAACAAGTTGAAATACATATCGTTCCGTGAATTCATATATATATATATATATAAAGATAACTCCAAATGGACCAAAGATGATCGATGATATGGAGATATGGTGAGCTACTGGATGGAGCGACTCAAAGGAGTCATCTGAGCCAAAGTTATGGGTATTTTCGTGAAAAAGTGATGTTTCGTTGATTATCGACTATGCAAAAGGTGCATTGGCGATATAAAAGGCAAATAGTTCTTATTCCCATTCTCGGTCAATCGATTATATGAAAGTTATTGATTATCAGACCCGAGAATACTGAATCTCTCAAGAGAAAAGGTTTTGGATTCGGGAGTATACACCAGAGACTTGGTCATTTATTACTATTCAATTCTTATAAGTCAATACTTTCACGAGTGATGAATTATGTATTTCCAACTCACAATCTATGGCTGAATGTGCTTCAAGCGATGATTAGAAAATAACTGCATCCTCAATTGATCACAGATCCTTCTCTTACTTTAACATCTTGAGATCATTGTGACTAATCATAATGTGAGGATCCGCATGACATCCAAAAACGATCGAATCACGTGGTTACTCTGATCAGAAAAAAGTGTGAATATCATTGTTTTTCCATCAAACTATTCAAGTTTTAGTGTTATAGTATCATCAAATCTATAAATGTGACTATTTTTCAATGTCATGCAGATCCTCACATTATCATTATTATTTTTTTTTTAATTAAGCAAGAATGTCTCTTACAGAGCTTCTTATGCTAAAGATACATAGGAATAATTATAAATGTTACGTTATTCTAACGATAATCCCTGGAAGAAAATTAACGTTATTCATGCTGGATGTAAACGTTTCAGATCATTAACTTACATTCATCGAAGAATTAACATAATTTTTTACAAGCTTGTATATTAGGTTCAGCAATCAGTACATCTACAGAAAGAGGGGGTCGCATATTCTGCCGGCTAAGCTCCACGAGAAGCTTTTTCCTGGGTGTATCGTATTTATCGCATTGCCAGATAGCATGATTTAAATTCTCTTCTTCTCTCTCACATACACACAGTGAACTATTCACAATATTCACCCTTGCTAAAGAAGCCGCGAGGTTATAATGATCAGATCTACAGCGGTTAATTGTAACGATCATACTTCGACAGTTTCTTGTTGTAAAACCATGGTGTGAATGAGTCGTTGAAGAAATTCTGAAAATAACAAATTCCTTTGAAATAACCTTGTTCTTCAGCAAATTTCAAGCTACTGAGTCTGCTGTTAATTTTATATGATTCAAAAAAGTCGGTGGAAGGTATATGGACATCAAGTGGTTGATCTCCAGTTGCAGCTTCTTTAGCAAGGGAATCTACTTCTTCATTTCCTATAATTCCGGAGTGAGCGGGAATCCACACAAATTTTACGTTGCCATCTGGATTTTTTACCTTGAACGCATTGTATTTTCGTTTTATCTCGAGGATATACGGATTAAGTCTAACACTGACTTTGGTCGATTCGAGACTCACGAGAACACTCTTAGAATCGCAGAAAATTACGTAACTGTGGTCAGGGTTCTCTAATACAACATCAATGGCACTTTCCACTGCGATGCATTCAGCTGTAAAGATTGATGCAGAAGCTAGCAAGCTCTTTTTGATTTTTTTATGAAGTTCGGGAAAAATACAAGCGGATCCTACAAATCGGGCATCAGTCATTTTGCTTCCATCGGTGCGAATTGTATACGAGTTAACCTCCTTAGTGAACTCATCTAGAATGATATTCGGATCATTTGCGATTCTAAGAGTTTCGCCGAGGACAAAGTCAACCTTGGTACTAGTGATGAGAGTTTGGAAATCGTAAGTGAATATATTGTGAGTTTTGCCAATATTACAGTTGTCTTTCATGATTTCTAATACGCAGCTGTTGATTGTCTTCAGTCTCGAATGGATTCGATAATTTTTTGTGAGCTTTGTTTGATATTGAGAAAGTCTTTTTTTTTATAGAGAAGATGGATTTGCAATGATTTTTACGATGAAACAAGAGCATAAGAACTCCGTGCGCTCTTGGAGAAGTGGCAATTTGGATTCATCAAGCAGAATATTCTTTGGAGTGCTGATACGGTACCCTAGCCCTTCCTGTATAGCTGCGTACTGTATTTTCCTAGCGATTCTTTCAAATCTTTACGATCCGAGAAATAAATAAAGCAGCCATATTCTACGATGGAGCGTGCAAAACTTTTATACAAGGTAACGAGTGTTTGCGGGTCAGATCCCCACCACGTTCCGCAAAGATATTTAACTATATTGGTCGCTCTTATAGATTTTTCTTTTATATACTTGATATGCGGAAGGAATGTGAATCTGTAATCCAGAATAATGCCCAAGAATTTGACAGTATTGATCGATTTGATCTCATGTGCACCTACTTTGATCGAAGTTTCTCCAGTGGTAATTCCTTTGTTATTGAAATGGACGAGAACTGTTTTCAATGCATTCAGATCCAAGCCTAAGTCTCTTAGATTTTTTCTAACAATATTGACTAATTTCTCGACAGTGTTCCTACACTTGTGCAAAAGAGCAAATTTACTGTACAGACAAATATCATCAGCTAATTGAGATACTCGGATGCTTTCAAGAAGTCCATTGAGGATGCATATAATATAAATTATGTAAAGAAGGGGGCTGAGAACTCCTTCTTGAGGAACTTCTGTGCCAGCCAGTCGATGTTTCTCTCCAAGTACATCCGTGAATATAATTCTTCCATAAGTTAGAAACTTGATAAATTTCACCAATTTTTCCGAGCAACCAAATCTGAGAGTTTTCCCAATAGAATATCACAGACAACATTGTCAAAGGCTCCAGATACATCTAAGAATGCTGCTCATAGATCTTGCTTTTTCAAGAGAGCGTCATTGATATTAACTGCTAAATTGAATAAGTTATTAATTGTCGATTTTCCCGTTCGAAAGCCACTTTGATTATCCGGAAGAATATCATTATGTTCACACCACCACTGCAGTCTGTTTTTGACCAGCGTTCCGTAAAGCTTGCACAAGCATTGCGTAAGAGCTATGGGCCGAACTCCATCATTGTTAGATTTATTTATGAAGTGCACGTAAGTGTTCTTCCAAGAATCTGGATAGGAATTCAGGTCGGTCATTTCATTGTATATGTCTAACAATAGCAAGTGATACTTAATTGGAAGTTTTTTGATTACCTCATAATCTACACCGTCCATTCCCGGAGAGGAACTGATGTTTTCATCATGCAATGCTGTATTGAACTCAACAAAGTCGAAATGGAAATCAGAAAAATCATTTTGTGGGCATTTGGGTACATTAGTTGGAACATTACTGACCCATGCTGGACATAATTTTTCAAGGGCTTGAGAAATTTTTTTCCGTTTGCAAATTGTCTGAAGTATGATTACTCTTCATTTTGACCCATTTGTTACTGAAAATTTTGCATGTATCCCATACATAGCTTCTATCTTATTGAAAACTTAATGACCCAGCGAATTCGCGAAAAAGTTCCTCCTTAGATTTCTTATAGACTCTCCTCGCTCGACATTCAATTTTCTTGTGTTCAATATAATCCGATAGTCTTTTTGTTCCTCCCCATTTCTTGAACTAGCTCTACTCAATCTTTTCATCTTCTCACATTCCAAATTCCACCAATGAACTGGATTATTAGTATAGATTTTGTTCAAATTCTTCCGCTTAAATCTAGGCTTACTATTTTTCATAGCAGCTGTGACAATGTCCGTAAAAAGTTGGTATTTTTCTTGAGGATCGAGCTGATTATATTCGTAGCTTAAGAATTCAGAAAACTTTTTTTCGACTCCATTGGTAAAATCTTTCCAGTCTGTTCTAATGGACTTGAGTTTGAAAGTTTTCTTTCTGAGTAATTTTTTTGGACACTGACGTTAAAATACAGAGGAAAATGATCAGACCCTGAAGATTCGTTCTCCACTGGAAAATTGATTTTATTCGCTAAAGCCATTGTGCTAAGAAGCAAATCTAAGTTTGAATAGTAATTTCTGTAAGAGTCAACTCTAGTATCACTACGGTCATTGTGCACATATAGATCATGATCGTCGATGCTATTTAAGAATCTTTCACCATTCGTGTCAGTATCTCTACAATAGCTGAATCGATTGTGAGCGTTGAATCACCTACGAGAATTCCATGAGAATTTGACTCGATATTACAAACGATTATGTCCCACTGTGCTTGCGATAAAAATTGACCATGTGTTTTGTAACACCCTACCAACTTGATGGGAGGGTTCGCAGAGTTGATACTAATGCCACATACTTCAACAGATTCGTCAGGTAATTTTATGTCGGTGATTTTGCGAAAAGCAATATTCTTTCTTACGAGAATGAGAATACCTCTTCCTCGTCCGTTCTCTCTATCTTTGCGGAAGCTTACAAAACCTGGAGCGTCGATGACGTCGCCGTCTGAGAGCCAAGACTCCACGCAGATGAAGACGTCAATATCGATGAGTAGATGTGGGAGAAGCAGCTTGCTTTCTTGATACTCCTGGCATTCCAGAACAGGAACTTTAGATCAGATGGTCGGGTTGTAGCAGAGCCCATCGTGAAAAGTATTTTATACGTCTTCTTGATCCTCTTCGTCTAACTCTGAGTGTGAGACGGATGTTGATGAACCTTTCCGATTCGTCAGCTGGTTTTCTATTCTTGTGAGCTTTGATTTCATCCGTTGGCTATCTATCAAAGGATAAACACCTTCGATGTCACGAATAAGTTTTTTCGTCTCATTAGTCGATGATAGAGTGTCTTGTATCCAAGTCGAGGTTTCGTGTGTCTTGAGGATAAATTTGGAGAATTCCTGAAAAGACATAGAACTGCCCTCGTTTTCTTGTTCAAAATACTTCTGAGCAGGAAGCAAAGCTTGACCAACGAACGTTCTAGTAGACTCTGCTTCTTCGGTTCTCGGTTTTTTTGCGATGTTTTTTTTATGCGGGTCTTCGGTGCCTCTGTTTTCTTAATTTGTTCAGCTGATGCGCTCGATATTTCGCTCGTTGACGTGAATAAGGTTCTCTTGTTGTTACTAGCTTCGTTTGGCTTATTCGATTCTTCATGATCACTTGTTTGTAAACACTTTCTCTCGCCTATGGTATTTGTGCTTGATGTTTCACCTGTCGATACGTATGTGGTCGCCTCGTTGTTATTTGATACCTCGATCTTTTTCAGCTCGCGAGGATTTCGGCTCGATTGCCCACTCTCGCTTGCAACATTTCCACTATTTACATTATTTACTTGAGATAATTGTTTAGGAGGTGAAAAATTATTTTGAGGGCATGTTCTGGCTATATGCCCCGCTTCTTTACAAATGAAGCACGTTGCTGAATCAGTTGACAAATACGTCCATTACGTAACATCTTCATGAGTTAGTTGTAACGTCTCAGGCAACTTGTTCTCATCTTTTTCACTGATGTAAAATTGGCGGCGGAAGGATGTGCGATATGAGACCTTCCTGGCTTAGACAAACTTGCGCGGATAGTACTTATCGAGGAAAGCGAATGTATGCCTCTGTTTCTTAGGGCAGCGATAATGAGCTCGTCTGGAACTGAAAAGTGAAGGTTTGATATGACTACCCTTTTGTTATTGTTCAGTAGACGTTTAACTTGCAGTTTTTGTTCTTTTACTCTCACCTTTTCATTTTTCAAACTATCAACAAGGCTCTTGCTTCTAAGGTATAAACACACTCTGTTCCCTGATATTTTCGATATGGATTTCACTTCAGACAGGTCGAAAAGCTCCTCGAAGCCATCCAAGTAGTCGTCATTAGTTAAACCTTTAATTGAATCTATTAAAACTGCATCTTGTCCCTTGGGTCTGGTACTGTTGGCAATAACATTGGCAAACGTAAGTTGGGTTTCTTCTGGATTCATGTTGGATAACAGAACGTCGGTTGCCGAGGTAGATTGTTCCCTGTTGCCAGAGAACATCTTGGTGTTTGAGTCCGCTGCAGTTCCGCGCTACAGCGGAAGCAACTTGGAACTCTTCAGCAGTGAAGATCGTTTTCGTCACGCATTCGTACACATTCACTCACGCTGTTTACCGAGCGGCTCGTATACACGTCTGCTCGCGTCGATGGTTCGATCGAAACCCCTATCCTCACATTATGATTGATCATAATGATCTCGAGTTGTTAAAGTAAGAGAACAATCTGTGATCAATTGAGGATGCAGTTACTTTCTAAGCATCGCTTGAAGCACATTTGGCCATGGATTATGAGTTGGAATAGTACATTACGATACAAGGGCGGTAAAGTTGGAATTGGCATAACGTGTGATATTTTCTGGCCCGAGCCGAAGGCGAGCGTCGGAATTATCACGAGTATGCGAATTCCAACATTTGCGGCCGTGTATCGTATACTATTTTTTCACAATCCGTGAGGAAAAGTCAAAAATCTGTGTGAAAAATACACTTTTACGCACGGAGTGTGAAAAATACATTTTTCATTGTTCGTGAAAGTATTGACTTATGAGAATTGACCAAGTCTCTCGTGTATACTCCCGATTCTACAACCTTCTCCTTTGAGAGAGTCAGTATTCTCAAGTCTTATGATCAAGAACTAATATATCAGCGATAGACCGAATATGGGAAAAAGAGATACTTGCCTTTTATGTCACCAATGCACCACTTGCATAGTAAATAATTAACGGAAAATCCCTTTTTTCATGAAAATGCTCATAACTTA
>JAPYYZ010001256.1:0-15880 GCA_030522705.1 Eretmocerus eremicus
TCTCTCTCTCTCTCTCTCTCTCTCTCTATCTCTTTCTCACACAAAGTCAGACTGAGATAATGTTCATTGGGGGTTCTAAGGAAAGTATTTATACTCTTCGCAGTTTCTAGATTTTACATCACAAAATTTGATCAAGAAAGTTCGAACTAAGGTAAGAACGCGGGTGCATAATGATATGAATTCGAATTTCTGTGTGAATTCGATGGATATTTTGGGGTACGCGGACTGTTGTAATGGAATTTAATGAGTAATTAGTCTTTTTTATGTGTATTGCGTCTTGTTCGATGATCTGCACGAGTTCATCTGTACGCTCGCACGGGAGTCATAGAATAATGATCGTTTCATATCATCAAAATCATATTCTTTTTCTTGTAACTGGCCCATGGTCCGATTTTCATTCCAAGAGAAAATGATCTCTCAGCAACCCAGAAACATGTCTTACTCCAATCCTAGGGATTTTCGGTTGATGGGATCAAATTCACTTTCAGGAGCACCGCAAGAAGGGGCTTGAAGTCGGTATGGCGTATGATTAGATTCCCCTGAATGGGTTGAACATGCTGAAAGACAGCATTTTCATACCAGCATTGACAACGCTCATATGGTTAGGAATTTTTTACGAAGGTCAGTTCGCAACTGCAGATGCTGATCAGCGTAATGAGAAGTGCTACTGTTTGCAATTCTGACTATTTAGTAAACGACTACGATCAAAGATTTTCATTCCTCCCATTTTGGGCCCGTGAATGGCTCCCATCTGAAAGCCACGACTGGCATGCCCGGAGAGGACCTCAATGCAAATGCCCGCGCAATCGTCTCGCCACATACCGAACTGTATACAGTAACCTCCACTTGAATTCAAATGTTTACATAAAGTATGCAGTATTGCAGTGGTGAAAAATGGTTTTTGATCAAATTAATACACACGAAACCGTAGAAGAATTAAATTGGGCGTCTCATATCAGAATTTCGGGCCATTTCAAGATCTTATTTGATTATAAGATCCAATTTTTCGATTCACTCTCAACGGAGGAACTAATAGTGAACTCAAAATCGACCTCCATTGCTATAAATCCATAAAATATCGATGGTGATCGCAAATTCAGCAGTGTATATGTTTCACTCATTATTTTCAATTTTCCACTTTCTTGATAGAGTGACTACTGCTCCATACCGCAAAATTCTTCCCGAAGTATGAGCGCGTCAAAACGGGGAAAACCAGTGTTCCATACTCACGTTTTACTCACTCAAAAAATAATCTTGTTGAGAGTATCCAGGAGGAAAGTTTTCAATCCGATCGAGGAAAACTCTCTCTTTCGAAGAGCTCCACCGGAGGATTCGCGAGAGGGAATTCGTAAATGTATCAACGAAATGTAAGCACCGGCATCCATCGTAAAAGTTGGATTCCGCGCACCGAGTGATATTCTCCAACCTGAGCCGGAGGCCCGGAATTATCACAAAGATACGAGATCCATGTTTATGGTCGTGTATCAACTGTTATTCTTTGACAATCCCGGAGCGAAACCCAAAAATCTGCGGCGAAAGTGCACTTTCACGCACGGGGGCGTCAAAAAGTCTATTTATCAGTTTTCCCTCCGAACTGTTCGGCGGGATTTTCTGGAACAAAAAGGTCACCTCAATCAGGCTGAAAAAACGAGGATTTATCAAAAGTGTAGAGTGCAAATATGTGGCACGGATTTTCCCCGTCCCAACATGCTTTCGTCGTCCTTTTTTCATGAACGGTTACCTCAATAAAATTTCTTGGCTTCCGCTCGGAGCGCTGCTCTCACTTTTTACATTTCTCTCAAATATATGTTTCATTTATGACATCTGTAGTGATGGGACAAAACAGCGGATATACTCCGAGGTTATTACGGCTAAAAGTTTGAACCTATTTACAAGTTACGTATAAGGGCACTGATGTCGCGCTTAACGGAAACTCGTGGTGGAGACCCCTAACCCATTCATCGAATTGCGCCTGGAATCAGGAATGACTTCCCAGTGTCAAAATATGTTTCTGACGTGATGAAATGTCAAAAAGAGGCAAAATTGAAATTTTGAAACATTTTCGTTTTTCATTTTTCTTGACCCCACGATTTGATATTTAAACCCCAATCAAAGTCCAATATGTTCCTTGCGTTTACAGAAATTTTTCAGAACTTCTGCAGACTTTTCTAATGCATGCCAAATCAGTTATCCCGAATTATTGAAAATCGATATTGTCCAATCTATTGGACAGGATAGTGAATTGGTTAAGGGCATGTCGGAGCCATGCAGCGTCTGCGACACGGGTTGCACTGTGTCCTCGATAGTAAAATGGATTCTATAGCAAAGTGGGACAAAATAGAGCAAAACGAGGAGAAGTCGAATCCAAGTCTATCGATCGCCGAATTTTGAGAACAGTTAGAGGTCTGTACATGCAATACTTTGTGCACATTATTTGCAAAAATTATTGCACGCACGGACTTCCATTTAGTTTCAAAATTTTGGCAATCGATGGACTTAGATTCGTTTACTCCTCGTTTTGCCCTATTTTGTCCCACTCCTGTGTAAAATTCACTTTACTACCGAGCAGACCGTGCACCCGTATCGCAGATGTTGCTCCGACGTGCCCTTAACCAGAGTCCCCGGGTGGAGGGTTTTTACCCAAGAAATTGCTTGGGGTCCACAAAGGGTAGGACCAGTTTTTTACGAGGGGACACGTACGGAGGAATAGTAAAATCGATACAAGTTCTAATCCGGTCCGCAAATATCGCCATAACCAGAATCAAGATTCACCCCTACTGAGAATACTTGTGGTCTCGATTATGATCATTCTATGTCGGAAATGGACAGAAAAAATGTGACAACCACCAACTCAGCCAAGGGCGGGCAGAGGATGAGTGTTTCTTCAGCACTCGTCAATACATTCATAAGATATATGTACCCAACTTGCCCCATACGGAATCTTCGGAATTCTCGCGCTACAAGCCTTGCAGCGCACTTTTTTCTTGTTTGTCGTATTATGAGATGAGGAAATAAGCAATTTGGACCGAATCAAGTTGATTTTCACTTTTTCTAGCTAGAAGTGAAGAGACTTTTTGCGTTTGCCCCGATTGCACAGTCAAGAATCTACGTTCAGTAAAAGCAGTGCCAAACGTTTTGGAAGTGACGAATCGCAATGTGTACTTTTTTTTGCTCATTCGGTTTTCGTTCCAGAGCCTATAAAATCCTCCCTCTGAAGATGTTGCATTTGATGGTGTATGAATTTCATGACAAAATACAGAGTTTACCCGCTCCGTGTGTAGGTGTGCCCTTGACCACATTTGTGGACAAGAATAGTCAGGGTTTTGAGAAGTGAGGGGTGAGAGTAAGTTGAGCATCATCTAACGTAAGAGTACACTCCCCATATGAATTGAACGTCATCCAATGTTAGTTAGACTGGTTGGGAAGGATCGGTAACTATTCGTCTAACTCACGTGGCATTACAAATCTCTCCAAGTATAGTTCCTACGATGGATAGAATAGCGGAAAAATGTTTTCTGTAATACGCCTGGGGATCAACAACAAATCCAAAGTGCCAGAGACCTTTTCAAATTGACACTTGACTCAACAGTAAAAAATTGACCACATTCTATCACGCAAATTTCTGGACCCTGCGGGCTTTCTACTGTGCACCGTATTCACATATATCAAAGTGAGAATCTATAGAATAGCATTGAACTTCGTCAGATACTCCTTTTTTATAAAACTTTTCGGCCGCTTAGTACCCTTTTGAATTATTCATCTGGTCAAAGTGACTTTCTGGACGATAACACCAATATACTTTCGCCTGAAACTTATGGAGATGAAAACGCTAAAGCTCGTCACATCAGATTCAAATTTTCAGTTTTTCTGCGTCTCTCGGTCTCTCAACATTTTAATTTGGATACAATTTGAATCTCTTAAAAATGGAGTCTCATAGCCTTGCATATGATCAAAAATAGAATATTTTCATGCATAATACAATTAAATGTTTAGAGGATGTTGATATAATCCAAAGCCATTCGGTTCCGTATATTGTTTGCCGAGAGTAATTCCACTCTCGGCAGAATAGACTCCAAAAAGTGTTCGCGATTTATTGCGCAAGAGTTCATAAAGTAATAAATCATCACCACCATGTCATCATACAAAATTTTTTGTGTCTTGCTTTCGATGACATCCCGTTTCTCAAATGTTCACAGAATAATGTTTGTTTCAGAAAAAACACGATTCTCTTATTGCCCCTAATTTCCAGTCAGAAAAACCTTTATGTTTCTCATATAAATGGATATAAAGTATACTTCAGACTTGAGCACTTGTTTCGCGAGAAGCATCGCGTGATTAATGATGAAGACCAGTGGAGCTACTCAGAACAGTCATACTGAGCTAATTGTTGATCAAGATATCTCAAGATTTCTAGAGTATCTTGTTTTGAAAGATCTTATCTTATTTTAACAATAGATTCCACGATTTTATAACAAACGTTCTTATAGACCAATCACTGTAATTAATACTATAAATTACAGCTTTTCGGGACAAGCTCAAGCAACAAGTCAAGTAAATACTTCATACCGCAAGACTAGCTCCACAAAGAGATATGATGATATGAATTGATGAGAATTGCTTTTGTTACATGTTTTCATGCCAGAGTATTGTTTGATTGGGTGTTGAAGTAGTTGAACGGAACTGAATCGAACAGGAATCGATCTATAAATCAGGGTGTAATCATTGTATTTGATTTGTAAAAGAAGATAGTCTTACAAGGAGAGGCCATAGAGTCCGGGTCACTAATCTTCATCAACACATTTTCATCTCTATGGCCAAAAGTCGATGGTTCTGGGGCCGATTTTGGGCCCTCGAGACGAAAAAATATATCGTCCCGGGTCTCACACGGCCATTTCAGGCTTGTTTGGTCGGCAATCCCAGGATAGGCGTACGCGCTACGGCACGAAATATACTATTACAGACTCTTACCGACTGGAATATAAAGAATCCAAAATATCACTGCCAAATAGGCCTCATGTCCGGAGATACAGATATGAACTTGAACATTGCCCATATAGGCTCGCATTAAGAAGGTATAAATATTGATATATTAGCGATGCTCAAGTTGTTTACTATATTCCCGGACACGAGGTCCATACGTAAATTTCTTGAGTTACTGGGTACTACGAGGCTGAAAAAAATTTTTGTGAAGATTGGTGACCTGGACCCCGCGGCTCGCCCCGCGGCCTCTCCTTGTTAGTACAAGAAAAGAGCCCCTCGTTATACGCGGGAGTTACGCCTCGAAGAAGTACCGAGTATGAAGGAATCGCGCAAGATGAGGTCTTGCTCTTACGGACTTAATGAGGGATTATATGGATAGGTCTTTCCACTCGACTTATTGCTGTGCTATGAAGATTAATCGATCTACTTAATTATCACAGAATTTCCTCGAATCTAAAAGCGATGTGAAAAATAATCACGAACAAAGTTTTCTCAGCTCAAGAATAATGATGGTGTATATAATGGAAGTGACTTAGGTTCATACAACATAATACAAATGATAAGTACTCATACAAATTCTGATCGTTGAATTATTCAGAACGTGACCAACAAGACCATATTAAATAGGAATAGCGTAAATTATGCTGATAGAGCAAACGATTTCAATTCTGTTGACCTCTAAGTTGTTTCCCGCGCATTGCCGAGGTATTCGATTTCAGATTCAATGAGAGCATTTTTGAAATGAGATTATAATGGGATTGAGGGAGATTCGTTAAAAAGATCACGATGGATATGGATCGATGCTTCAGTTCAATTTTTGACAAATGGAATGAAAATTTGATCATTGATGAAAATTAGTCAGTGTATATGCTAGCCACCCCGCGCACAAAAAGAGACAGTCACTAATCAAAATTCGCGTACAACAAGGGATTCCTACATTGATGTTGACTGGCCTGGAATTCTTATCGCATTCTGTGTGAACAAAAAGCATTGTGTGAATCATGTAAGATGGTACTCTTAGATCGAAAAGAAAATGTTACTGGGATAATTTCAGATTCTTCTAACTAATAATGAGAAGCCACGAGGTCTGGGTCATCAATCTTCACCGAAATTTTTTTACAGACTCGTACTACCTGAAATGTGAAGAGTCCAGAGTATCCCCGTCACATGGCCCCTTTTTTTGAAGATACAAACAGGAACTTTAACAACTCCCCATGAGCCTGTGTTGAATATATATATATACAGTAGCAATGCCAATGTTCATAGCTGTATCTCGGAACAGAAGGCCCATTCGACGAAGATAGTTCAAATTCTTCATAGTCATCCTCGGTGGTACTGGTCATTCCGGGCTATTTTTTCCGAACAAGTGAACTGATCCAAAGTTTTTCAAACTTGCATCTCTCTGATCGGGGCTCATGAATAACCCTGAAGTTTTGATACGGCGCACCACAGGCTAAGACGAGATGATGTATAAACACCAACTTGAGAGTTGAAAAATCCAAAATCATTGAAAAGATTCCGGGGCTCGGCATTAAACACATTTTTCGTGTATAAACACGCAAGTCCTGAGAGATTACCAGAAATTATTTGTGTAAAAATGTTTCAGTTTTGCGTAAATCAAATATCCGCGTTTTTCTATAGTGTTTTTATTAGTGTATATGTTTTATGTTCCAGGTATACAAGACATATTTTTCGGGAGTGTAACAGCAGAGATGTAACATTAGATGACATTTGTGATCCACTGAAGTCTGATGAATCACGATTGCTTGGGGATTCACTTGAAAAGTAAATATGAACTAATCTAAGTAATGCAATAAGAACTTCGAAGCTAGTCAAATTTTTAGATGAGAAGTTCACCAGGCCAATCTTTTGCTAAAACCTCTGTGGCTCTCTAAAAGCCACTGTCTGACGCGTGAAAGTGAATCATGAAAGATCGGATATCTTTCCTCATTGACGCATAGTTTTCATTGGGGAACTTTTTCTTACATCTCTTCCTCGCGGAAGGAATGATTATAATTGTTTAGTGAAGGAAAATGTTTATATCCTTCACTAAAGACGTACATTCTCGTATGTTCTGTCCGTGTCATCATTGACACCATCTAAGCTTTAATTGACTCGTGCAGAGATAAAAATCGACTAGCATATTTCATTATTGATTCATTCACGATGTGAATTCATAACAGTCACTCATAGGCCAAATGAAAAAAATTAAGCGTTTGCTATATATCTATACAGATATGAAATCATCTAAAGTATTTCACTTTCAGAGAATGGAATCGAGAGCTGGAGAAGCACAAAAAGTCCGTATTATTGCAAAAAAGTAAAGGGAAAAAGAGTGCTCACGTCCAGCCAAGCTTAACCAAGGCTCTTATCCGCATGTTCTTCTGGTCAAACATCTACTTATCAGTCATCAACGTTCTCAATTATTTAGTTTGTTTCGTATCGTACCCAATATTTCTAGGATGGGTGATAGATTATTTCAAATCGAACAACGGTACCGATTCTCTGAATCGAGACAAAGCACTCATGTACGCCAGCTACATGATACTCGTCAAATTCGCCAGCGTAGGTCTGATGCACCATGGATTTCGGATAGCAATGTTGATGGGGATGCGTGCCCGAATTGCATGCTGCTCATTAATTTACAGAAAGGTATGGACTTCTTCGCACTCAAATTACGTGATAAATAAGAACGTAGGGTCGAACAATCGGCTTACCATGAATTATCATGCAAAAGTCTGTCCTAGGCAGTTATGATGGACACATAAACTCCTGTTTCAAGAGATCTGCTATCTTATAAATAACAATGCGTATTAAGACGTTTGCAAGCCATAGTGGAATATGCCGACTTTTGATTTTAAAGATCGAGTTGGCTCTTTGCAAACTGCTGACTCCTACGAAGATATATTAGAGGAATTCCTTGCCTTCATAATATCTCATCATTAGAGTGCGTGGATGCTGAAGGATTTTCACCTGAGACCTGAGTCTTTCTGTGATTTTCTTGAATTTCGAATCATACTCATTTCACTATGGTTCGCAACCGTCCACTTCATAGCTGCCTAACAAACTGTGATTTAAATTCCCCATTGGACGGAGGAAGCATACTACAATAAGACTTCCATGATAAGAAAGTCCATCATGAACATATTTTCTTCAAGCCTTGAGAATTTTCATCTGAGAATTCCACACACAACTTCTATTGGCTCATCTGTCCCGCTTGTATCGCTCCTCATTAGAAATTTTGACTTTCTCATAAGCGCAATGTTTCAGTACACGCGTATACTGTCCTCGCGGTAATGCTTCGGAACTTAGATAACTGTACAGTAAAGAGTGCTTAATGGGATCATGGGAGATAGAATCGCCTAGTTTGATGTGATGACGATCGCTGATTCTGATTGGTTCTTCTTTTCGTATAAAGCCTACTTAAATCCTAATTAGTTATTGGAATCACCCATTTGATAGAATTAAATTTTCTGGCCCGAATGTGACCCCGTTAACCCGAACTTACTGTATATAATATATTTCAAATTAGTGGTATCATAGGCTATCAAATTATATTCAAACACCTTTTTTAGACTCTTCAACTTAATAAATCAGTATTAGACCAAACCGCAGCTGGGCGAGTTGTGAATTTGATGAGTAACGACGTGGGCCGTTTCGACACGTTGTTTGAATTCTCCAACATGATTTGGATCACCCCTATTCAAGTAAGTGATATTTTCAAAAAGATTGTCGAACATCATTTTCACTATTATGATGGGAAACAATCCTAATTCAGAATGTAGTGAACACATATCGTGCCCATTCCAAGAATCCTCGTCAATATTTGAAATCGGTTCTTTCCTTCAGAGAGCATGTCAGATACCACCGTTGTCGTGTTTTCCAATTACTCCATGATATTGAAGGATTTTGCAGATATGGAAGCAATCACCGATTCAATGCGTTTTGCGAGATCGATTGTTATTTCGATATCCGTGAAAATATCATGGAGAAATGTGAAAATTCGGCAATGTCGACAAGTATACGGTGAGATAGCAACTCCGTATCTCTTACTTTTTTTCTGGGAATCTCTTATCAACGAAAATATTCTCATTGTGAATATCATTGACAGTAAATGTTTCAGAAATTATGTATTAGTAACATTAGATGATAGACACCACTTGTACTTTTTTAACACGTGAATGGACCTACTAATCAGTAGAAGCAATGTGAGTGATAACCATTTTTCTGGATTTATTTGATATTTTGACATTGTTCACAGATTTTGTTGATTGTATACATCATGTGGAAGGACGTTGGGGCAGTATTGCTCGTAGGAATATCCATTTTCGTGATAATGGCAATCCCATTGCAATCAATTGTGATCTACATTAGTAAAATATTGAGATCTAAGATAGCCGGACTCACGGACAAGAGGGTACAGTCTATTGGTGAAATAATCTCAGGAATACAGGTAGGACACTTTTCTAATCATCCGCGTTTCAATCGAAATAATTCACGCGCGCACATGCGAGAGCGCATGTATTTTCATTACTCATGCAGGTGTGTGAGCACGGCAAGTTAATTGCCCCTTACTGAATACCATCGCGAGGGCCATTGTTTACATTCGAATGATTAATTCAGACAGTTGATTGAGCAAGAGACTCAGCAGTTGTGGCTCAGATGGTCTAGGACCGTCTTGATGGTTGGCTGCTCTTTTATCTGCGGCTTTGAGTATTATACGCTGTCAGTTTTGAAAGCGTTGCACCACCATGCAGGCGTTGAGTCACCACTGACTACATCGTAGATAATTTTTCACGAAGTCAAGCCTCATGCTAGATTCAGTGCTCAACTAGATTATACTTTTTCCTACCAACTTTAATATCTTATTGGTAATGATATGGAACTTTTTCCAAACATTGAGATTCTCTCTTGTGTGATTGATATAACGAATTCCTAATATTTTTATAAACTTTTCTCATCAGTATTCAAAAGTTTCTCAGCGTTTTTTTTTTTGACATCACGTTAGCTTTTCTCCGGAACAATCAAAATCTTGAATTTTGAATTACACTAACAAAGGGAGGCTTCGAGGGCCGGGTCGGTCACCAATCTTCATCAACATTCTTTTAACGCACTCTAAACTAAAAGCAGCATCTTTGGGCATGATTTTGAGGTATTCGTGCTATGAAATACTTTATGAAACCGTGCGTGGGTAGGTAGTTTTGGTACAAAAGACTTGGACACTCGCTTCGCTCGTGTCACAAACTGTCCTTCGTACAAAACTACCCGTCCAGCTATGGTGTTATAAAATACTATTACAGTCTTGTATCAACTAGTAATTGAAGAATCTACATTATCTTTGTTGAATAAAACTCCGATGGGGAGATATAGTCAACAACTTCGATATTGCAAATGAATCTATGGCCCACATGACCAATTCTGTCTGTATCTCCAATCAAGAAGCCCGCATTTGATAAATAATTTACATTCTCCATATTCCCTGTCATAAGAGTCTTTTAAAAAATGTTTTCAACGGCTGGTGACACGGACCTCGAAACTCCCTATATCAGAAAAACTGCTAAAATTCTATATTTGCTACTCCGTGGTTAAAGAATTTAGTTCCGATCCCATGGAATCTGAAAAAGACGCTTCTAGAAGGCATGAACTTTTAGACTAGCAATTGCATGGAATATTCATGAGAATATCTCCGCAGGTAGTGAAAATGTATGCCTGGGAGAGACCATTTGAGAAGATTGTCAAGAGTATCAGATATGCTGAAATGAAGAAAGTAAATACCACGACTCAGATTCGGAGTATGTTCTTCAGCTCTCTAGATTTCATGGAACGAGCAGCTGTATTCGCTACAATCGTGTTACTCCTCATTTACGGAGACCATAAACTGAGCGCTGACACTTCTTTCGTCATGGTGACGTATTTCAACATTTTGCAGTTATCAATCATATACTTCATGTCCAGTGGTCTGATCGCTGCTGGTGAAACATCAGTCACTATTAAACGGATTGAGGTAAGAATGCAAACTTCTTACGAGATGAGAAGATTCATGAGCCTCGCAAAAAGTTACTAGCTCCATAATCTGTCTTCTTCCTTGTTCGTTTCTCATCTTGCGATCTCTTGACGAGTATCCAGCCGTGGCTCTCCTGTTTTCATGGTCTCTTGGACTTGGATACTTGGTTCGATCATCTATTGGAAGACTGAATAACTCTTCTCTCAATTTAATAAAAAATTGTAATCATACGAGACATGCCATGTCGATCAATTTCAGCTCAAATGTTTACGATTTTGAATTTCTGTACCATAATTTTCTGTTGCATCGCTGCACCAGATCAATGAACGGACCGTTAGTCTTGTGGCTGTGGTGAAGATCTGCACCGTAATTTCCTGTAGTAGTTGATCTGTCCTTTCGTTGAAGTTTGGTTCAACTCGTCATTTTGTCCGATGATTCGTTAGTAGGCTAATAAGTTACTCAGTCACCAATAAACTCAAGTAAAGCTCTTTAATCCTTTACAACTTTCTCATTTAATCGTCAAAATTGAGATGTTATGTTGACTCATATTCCTCAAGAGAGAGTTGTGACAGTGAGGATCTGATTTTATATCAGATACCCTTGTAAATGACAATGCCATGCAGGCCAATTGTGAGTTTCGTGAATCATGAATTACTTTCAACAGGAATACTTACTTTTGGATGGGAATGCGCCACTCACTTCCTCAATGCTCGAAGGATCGAACAATTTGGCATTCCAAGAGATTCAGCCTACAGTTGGGATGGAGAAGACTGCCCTCGTAAAGAAGGATCCTAGTACGCCAGTTGAGGTAAGGCCAGGATTGAGGTGAAGAGTTGACTTGCTATTCGAAAAAAATATTTGAACCCTCGGAGTCTGAGAATGAATATTCTTGTCCAGATGTTTTTGGCTGCCATAGTTGAAATCTCCGATTTGCACTTTTTTAGAGTACCAATGACAGTGTAAGTCGATGTGCTCGTCGAGATATGCATCGATTATGTTCTATATCTTGGATGTTCCTTACTTCCAGATCATGAAAATCAAAGAACCTTATGTAAACCAAGTGTATCTTCGAAGACTTTATCCGGGCTCATATGAAGGTTTTTTCATATTCTTGAATATTAAAGATACCGTCTTCACTCTTCTCGCCCAGAATGTAAAATTCTATATCAGCTCAAAACTGTGTCAGTTTTCATGATTCTCGAGAAAGTTCTTGAGCTTTGGCAAGTTTGAGGAGATTTAAGGCATCGCAAAAATCATGTAAAATTCGAAAGTAAGAGTCAAAAGATTCAAGGAGAGGTGTACCCCTCATTTCTAAGGATAGTATTCATTCTAAAACATTCATCAGAATATTGGTTTCCGGGGTATCCGTGCCACTTGTCAAGGATCAAAGAAAAATTCCGGGTTTCCGTTATAAATAGGGCATTTTGAATCCTGAACTCATGGAAAGCATGTTTTCTTTATGCAACAAATTCTGTGATAGATACGTACATATTTTATTTTGTGGTACAGTCACAATAGTTTTGAATGGAGACGTGGAAAAAAATGAGCTAAAATTTAACGTTTGTCTTCCATAGGTAAACTTCCGGCGAGTATCAGCAAACTGGAAATCTGGCCAGTTGCCGCCAACTCTGAACGATCTAACGTTAAAGATCGGAGCCGGCAGCTTGTGCGCCATAACCGGAGCAGTTGGCTCTGGCAAATCGGCGATTCTCAACTTGATTCTGAAGGAGCTGCCTCTAGCAGCGGGCACCATAGTATTTCAAAGGGAATCCGATAACCCGGACGACTTGGCATCTGTGCCGCCTGGATACCACGTCAAAGTTCCGAATCTGACAATTTCCTACGCCTGTCAAGAGGTATGGCTGTTTGCGGGCACGGTCAGGGATAACATTCTCTTCGGACAGCAGTTTGATGCAGTTAGATACAGTCAGGTATTCGATTTTTGCCTCCCAAATCATCCGGTTAACCTTGTCGTAATGGTGGATTTGTGAATTGATGGAATTCGATCTCGCACACAAATAGGTGACGGAGGCGTGCGCCCTGAGGCGCGACTTCGATCAGCTTCCAAACGGTGACCTGACGGTCGTCGGCGAACATGGCACTCTGTTGTCAGGAGGCCAAAAAGCCCGGGTCAACCTCGCCCGGGCCGTTTACAGGCAAGCCGACTTATACCTGCTGGACGACCCTCTGAGCGCGGTGGATCCTCATGTGGCGCGACATCTCTTCGACAAGTGCGTCTGCGGATTCCTCGGTGGCAAAACGCGCATACTCGTCACCCACCAGCTGCAATTCTTGCAAAAAGTTGACACAATCCTATTTCTGGAACGGGTGAGTAAGAGCTTGGTTGGTCATTGTTAACACTCTGTCACAAATTTTTTACCCGGAAGTAGACATCAAAAGCTGCTCATTATCTGTGACTCTAGGCGCAAAACTCTGAAAAATGGTCTCACACTATTCTCGAATGACAGAGGCATGATAAATTAATCCGAAATTGCGTGAGTGCCCCGATATACTAAAAATGATCAAGAAACAATGAGGTCCAAGCCTCATGCTCCATCAGGTCTTTTGTACGAAATAGAACAATTATTTGGAAGAATAAGTTCCAACCAATCACTAAATTCTTTCAAATACTGAGTGGCGTAGCGAGCATCGGAAAATGAAACTTTCTTTATCGAATTTTCTTTCTTTCCTGCCAGAAGCAAAAGTGTCCGTATCAACCTCGAAATTCAAAAGAATTGTCTATTGAAATCTTAATTTCTTTTCATTTGTGAGGAAAACAACATCTCGTTCGATTTTTGAAATGACCAGGAAACGATACTCTATCAATTTCATGACCATACCATTATTTCTGGTTAACAAAAAGGGTAACATCTCAGAGTCCCTTAGAGGAAGTTTGTTTTGGCAGTTACGAACATTTTTGCTCTTGGCGGCAGTTCTGCTCCTGGGTAAAATGGAAAAGAATTCCTAATTCACTCGAATGAAACTGTACCACTTCACAGTTGATAGCTATGAGATGACGATAAATCTTTTTAATGAATTCGAGCATCGTTGAAATGGTTCTTAAGCCGTATAATTATTCTATAACGATTAGCGCATTTCGAATAGTGAATGCACTAGCTCATTCTCTTGCAAAAAGTCTCACGTCATTAATTTCTTCAGGCAATTGATGCTAGGTGTACTCGAGTACTCAATTTATAAGATTCTAATCGCAAATCAGAGAATCGTAATGCCATGCTATCACGTGATTTCTTGATACATAATATATATTCATAGGGTGGAGCTAAATACTTTGGTTCTTACAAGAATATCACAAACCTTGATCCAAAGGTTATGGATGTGCTTGGTAAAATGGAAAGTGACGAGGATAAGACTATCACAAGCACAGGCAAAATTGATTTTCAAGATGATTGCGTCACAAAACAAGAAAAATGTAATGACTGGTCCGATATAAAGTCAGAACAGGTAAGTTGACCCATTGATCCTGACCCAAGTTTTTCATCAGAAGACAAACAAAATAGTAGGTATATTGTAGTTCATGTTTCGGAAATGCGTTTTCCTAACGGAAGAGTGCTGAAAACGAAGTTTTCAGCACGAGTTCGGGAAAGTACGCATTTCCGCAACAAGATGTTTGAAATATTTTATAGCACAAAATCCCGGGAATGCGTTCTTCCACGAGCGGGACCCGGCGAGGAGGCGTGAAAAAACGCGTTTTTAGGGCTAGGTCCTACAAATATAGCATCAATTAGTTCGTTTTAGAACCAACTCCTGGGATTCGTAATATTTTGATGTTGAAATAACCTAATACTAATCCAAAATCATGAAAAATGACAATATCAAAGTTGAAAAATCTTATTTCGGGTTTTTTGGTCAAGAAAGAATGTCCACTGAGAATTCATTTGTTCAAAGTCTTATGTTTTCAGTCTCCAGAGAGTTATATCGATTCCATCAGATATTCTAATTATTTCACCATTAGTAATTATCACATAGTATCGGAAATTACTTTCATCCAGTACAATACTGCACGTTCGAATTAAATGGATAGATCATAATTCTCTGTTTCAAGATTTCAGATACAGAAACAATGACTGATACAGGGGCCGAAGAGGAAAATACACAACGTACCCACAGTAATTTTGCTCTCTTTATGATTTACTTCCGAGCTGGTGGATCATGGTGTGCTCTGAGTTTCTACGCATTAATCCTCATACTCACCCAAGTCGCTGCTAGCGGATCAGATTGTTGGCTCGGCTATTGGACTAATATAGAAGATACACGAGAACTTCTGAAGAATAGTTCTCAAGTGATGAGTAATCTCGGTAGGTAGATATTCAACACGTTCAATATGCATTAGCATGGCTTATAATATATTTGCAGCCAAATATTTATTCTTTGGAGTGAACGATTATTGCTGCAATACTTTATTCATAACAATAACGTTCATGAACGATCTCATCGGCTTGAATAATATTCCTTTTGGAATTCAAAATCTATTGGGTAGTTTTAAAAATGCAGACTATCAAGAGAAAGCAAATGGGGATTCGTTACTACGTAGTAGGATGGCGCTGATGAAAGCA
Organism: Eretmocerus eremicus; assembly: GCA_030522705.1. NCBI lineage: Eukaryota > Metazoa > Arthropoda > Insecta > Hymenoptera > Aphelinidae > Eretmocerus > Eretmocerus eremicus. The sequence goes on from JAPYYZ010001256.1 coordinate 15,559, forward strand.
CTCGAAAAAACATCCTCATTTCCATACATTTTCTTTGAGGATCTAAAAATATGAGCCATGGATGAAGTTTGAATCCTGGGCTCCAAATTTTTTTTATATCATTGAATCGATGGGGGGAACAATGTACACGTCCAATCACCTCTTCCTAATTACCAAGCGACTAGAGCATATTACGCCGCTTACAAGAAATTGAATGACTTGAAACCTCTAGGGGAGAGCGGAATACGACGGATTCCGGGGGTCTGATGGCCACCTCGATTATTCCGAGTTATTAGGTGTAAAAATTCTGAAAAAAATTCTAAAATGTAGATCTCAACTCCGT